>VDFB02105785.1:556547170-556582008 GCA_007258455.2 Sequoia sempervirens
TTAGCATATGCGACTCAGGGTATCAATTGTGACTCTGGACTAATCAAATGTGGTTTTCCAAACTCTATTGACTGGTAAAAGTTATGTGACACGGGCATATGTCTTGTTCCAGACTACATGTGTGTCTCACCTATTCAAATGAGTCACAAAATGTAACAAGTGTTGGTTTTCAAATAGATGTGGTTTTCTACTAAGAAAATGCAAGCTATTCTGGTAGATGTGACTCAAAATTAAATGGATGCAAATCAACTTAGATTCTAGGACACGCAAATAACACTAAGTTTCTGACAGATGTGACATACTCTATAATAGATGTGACACTATGTGTCAGTTGTGTGTTTCTAGTGATCAGTTGTGGTTTTCCAGTGACTGACAATGTAAATTGACTCTATTTCATAATCAAGTTTTGGAAAACAAAGACAATCAAAAGATGATGTATTTTTAGTTTGACGATCATGAACATGTGGATTTCCAAAAAACAAGTACAATCCTAAGGCTATGAAGGACAATATTAACTAAGTTCTCACTTGGGTTTTACCCCAGCTACGCTTATTCAAGGCAGATGACTAGTAGCTTGACCCCACTGGCTCCCCTCCATAGCTCAAAAGTTCATTCAGTGCAACCAAGCTACAATACCCATGAATCTCCCATGGCATACTTCTCGTGTCTACAATGAACCATAAAAATGTGAGATGACTTCATAGGTCTAACTTTTTGTACCAGTAAATAGAGGGTTTTTGGCCACTAAAAAGAAGGTTGTTTAATTCAGGCATTCCATTCATGGCGTATCAACCATGTAGTGAGAGACCATTTTTTCCCTTCTTGTCAGAACAATACTCATGATTCTTGAGCTTTCCTTTTAGAAACCACTTTTATATACCAGTTGGAAGTCGCTCGAGTTCAACGTGTGGCTGGTCTGAGATGTCTTGGGGTGAGTACTTTTTCTGATCAAGACAGACCTAATTTCTAGAGTCAATAACTAGTTCTCTTACACCTAGGATTGCACGAATGTGCAAGGGGAGAGGATACTTTGATATACCGAATCATGAGGGTAATAATAGAGCATGCTTTTGCACCAAACATACTAGAAAGTAGTAAATTTTAAACCCAAATGAAAATTTGCTAATCTACTAGATAGTCTATTTCAAAAATAAAATCTTTGACACACATCTTGTAGGAAAATTCATTAGTTGTTTTCAGATTAATCTTTGATGGTCATCCTACAAAAAGGGTTTCAAAAAAAATTCTTCTATGATACGTCTTGCAAACACTATGTTAACTCCTCAAAAACACACACTGAAAACCAAACAATTAGCTATAATAAAAACACAATGAAAGACTAAAAATTAGAAACTAAACCTAGAAATTTCACTAGTCAGATGCATTGTTTGGAGTGGCAGATGTGTCACATATTTTCACCAGTTAGATGTGGTTTGATAAATCACAGATGCATCAAAAAAATTTAGATGTGTTTTTTTCTTCGTTAGATGTGGTTCATGATATCAATTGCATCATTTAGTCTATCAGATGCATCATTTTGTACAATACCTACAAAAATTGAATAGAACATCTACAAATTTGTGAAGAGCATGTTTCACATTGGGTTCACCAAAGTAACATCTTGAAAATAGGAAAAATTAAAAGAAAACAACAATGCAATCAATCTCTAATGCAATCTAAGCTAAACAACATAAAAAAAGGAAAGCTAAAACATAAATAAACTAAACAATCTCACCCAATATCTATGTAGTTCCATGTATGACCTCAATTTTCCTTCTCCATTTCACCATTGTAGTATAATTTCCCTCATATTTCTCTGTGCAAGTATAGCCTATGATAGCAATTTAGCAAAACATCAAATATTTAGTTAATAGATATGCTTCCAAAAGTCATAAGATTTTGGGAGGGGTAAAATGATGAAGGATAGATTAATTTCTAGAAAATTAATTATTCAAATGACAAGCCAGGATTGAAATACAAACAGACAATTGAGATCAAAGGATTAGTCAAGCATTAAGATAAATTTTAGTGCTTACATGCGTGATAAAAACTAAGAATAGAGATAAAGATTAAATAATGATTTGATCTTCGAGTTTGGTATTTGAAAATAGAAGAATAATGTTTGCATGACAAAGATAAAGATAGATTAAAAGCAAGGTTTTGTTCGAACACACACACAAGATTTAATTAACTAAATAAAGATATTTAATTAATAAGCATGTGCGTGCATACGAGTTAGAACTAGATAACTGACTGGTTATGACAAAGAGTTTATTTGTGAAAGACAATCAGTCATTAAATCAGAAGATAACTGACTGATTTAAATAGATCTCGATTGAAGTATAAATGAATACTTAGATAACTTAAACATTTATCTAAATATAGAGGAATGTGTTAAAAATAAACCTTTATGAATTAAATGATTATTTAATTTAAGATTTGAAATTTTAAGGATTAATTAAATAAATAAGATTTATTTAATTGAGTGAAGAAAAGGTTAAATGAATAATCAAATAATTAAAGCATTTATTTAATTTAAGAAGAAGAATAAAGTTAATTAATGACATAATTAAATAAAAAATTGTTTGTTCAATTAATCAAACTAGAATAAAGAAAATTTGAATTAATTAAATAATTAAGATTACTCAATTAATAAATGAATAAATATTAAAATGAATTAATTAAATAATTAAGTTTATTTAATTAATAGAAGAGAAAAAACTTTAGAAAGTAATTAAATAATTAACATTATTTAATTATGACCATGACAATACAAATCATAAAGAAATTGAAGTCGCGGGCTTAGACCAAATTTCAGTGTCTATAATATAAATGACCAATTATATCATTTTGTATATGTAGAAGGTGTGTCGATGTGTGTTGCAAAAATTAGAAGGGTGATTGAGCATTTTATGCACAGTTTCACTTATGCATTAAATATTTTGTGGTGCGAGTTAGAGTACAGCAAAGCAAAAGTGTTGAATCAGTAAGAAGGATAGAAGATCGACTACTAAACCGAACCAGAACTGTAATCAAGCATTTGTAGATGCTACTCTTTTAGTTCATTCTCTTAGATCTAATCCAAATATTTGTAAGGCAATGTGCCTTTCTATTTTGAGCAGTGAGCTCTAGGTAGTGAGCCTGAATGCAAGTGCATTCCCACTTTGTAATCTTTTTGAGTATACTCAGATCATATTGTGGATCAACCATCCACCATGGTTTTTCCCCTAACAAGGTTTCCACATAAAATTACTTGTGTTATGGTGTTGTGGTTATATATTTTTTTCTTGCATATTTTTCTTGGTTGAATGTTTTAAGTGGGTTAAAGATTAGAATAATAAATCTAATTTTTACAGAAGATTGATTCATCCCCCCTTAGTGTTTCTTATTTCAAACAATTGGTAGTAGAGCTAGTTCATCAAAAGAAATCTAACAGCTTGGGGAGATCTTGGAAGGTGTTTTCAATGGATACAAGTAGTCTTCAAAAACAAAATTTGGTGGCCCTAGATAATCTTGACCAGTCAAAATCTAAGAACCAAGAACTGCAAGAAAATCTTGAGAATGCAAAGAAATTCATTCAATCATTGAAAGATAAAATCAATGAATCAAGGGAGAAAAGAAAGGAATTGTGTGATTTGATTAAGAAGAAGAATAGAAACATGGAAGATGATAAACTCAGTCATGCCTTGAAGGAGAAAACAAAAGAATGTGAAAATTTTTCTAGAGAAAATGCTGCCCTGAAGCATGAGATGGAATCTATCATGATGAAAATGACCAAGGAGATTGAAGATAGAAAGACTAATGAAGAAAATCTTGTCCAATCCTGGAAAGAAAAATATGAAGAATGCAGCTAATTGGACAATGAATTGGAACAATCTAAAAAAAATGAAGAAATGCTTGAAAAATAGCTTGATGATCTCAAAAATGAACTTACTACTGCAAATGAGTACAAGGAGAAATTCAAAGCAATCTCAATGAAGCTTGATGAACTAATTAAAGGTCAAATGACTGATGGTGACAAGTGAGGTCTTGGCTATGAAGGAGAAAGTTCTAGATCTAGACAAAGGAATTTTAGACAAGGGAAATTCAGGCAAGGGAATCAGATGAATGGAGCTAGAAGGAATCTGGTAAGACAACCAAATGCTCAAAGATTCAATGGATACTATTTTGTTTGTAGTAAATTTGGACACATAGCTTATTAATGTAGAAGTAGGATGAATCCAAGAGGACCATCATTCTTAGGTTAGTGCTTTAATTGTAATAAGTTTGGTCATAAGTCAAGTGAATGCAGAATTGTAATGAACAACTTTCATTGAGATGTCAAGATGCTATGCATGCAATAGAATTGGGCATATTGCTAACCAATTCAGATCAAGGAAAACTCAGTGGAATGGTAGGTCTAGACAAAGAAATGTTGTGTTACAACTGCAACAAATTTGGCCACATTGCTAGATTCTATTAGAACATAAGAGGTCTGGTAAAACAAAACATGCAACATAATTTTAAGGGAAAAGGTAAAGTCACTACTGATGTGATCAGGAGGAAAATGTAGAAGAAATGGGTGAAGAAGGATCCCTCTATTGAAGGAAATCTGCCTGTACTAGAATCTTCTTTTGGTAATTCCTCTGAGAATTAGTTTTAGGCATTTGGCCTAGGGGGAGCTATCAAGAAAATCTCTTAACCCCCTGCCAGTAACTGAAAATGAAATATGATAAGTCTAGTAAGTGCATAGATGCCTTTCATATGTTGTTCAACTAATTGGAGATATTATCATATAGTATTGGAGATCCACAAAAGAATTATCTGTCTCAGTGCATGGAAACATGGTAACTAGTTGGGTCAAATGTCCTCAAATGGTGTCTGTGGGAGAGAGAACGCTAAGTGGTCTCTGCCGCCTTTGGGCTGGTTGAAAGCCAATTTTGATGGTGCGGCTAAAGGTAATCCTGGGAAAGCTGGCAGTGGGTGTGTTTTAAGGGACAACTCGGGGGCTTTTATTGCGGCTTTTGCTGTGGACATTGGAACTCAAACTAATCATGTTGCGGAAGCTGTTGGGGCTTTTCATGCGGTCAGCTTAGCCCTCAAGATCAACACGAAATATCTTTGGTTGGAGGGTGATTCATTAAATATAATAAATTGCATTCTTGGGCTTACCCCCCCCTCGTGGACCATCAAAAAATGGATCGAAGATACGAAAACTTTATTAAGTAAATTTGATAAAGTGAAAGTATCCCACGCCTATAGAGAAGCCAATAAGGTGGCGGATTTCTTCGCCAATGAAGGGGTTAAGAAGGGTGGGGAAAACACGTGGAGGAAGAATGATAACCTCCATCCTGAAGTGAAAGTGCTAATTTATTATGATTCAGTGCATGGAAGAGAAGGCAGTCTTAGTCATGATGAAACAGATAAAGATCAGGTACATCGATTTCATTAGATTTGATGGGACCGACGTCATTTTCTTTTTCAAGAAGAGTCTTCGGCACACTTTCTGGGTGTTCGACAAAAAATGCCTAAACGGGACCCAGAGCAACTGTAGAGTGTTGTTTTACAGAGTTCTGAATATGGGCGGAGAAAGAAAACGTGTGGAGCCGAGCAGTTTCCAGGAGCACAGAAAGAACGCTAAAGCGTGGGAAAGAATTGAAAAGGGAGGTTTAATCCCGTATCTGGAAAAGCTCCATGGTACGGACGAGGGGATGCTGGACTATTTTGTTAAAAACTGGAAAAATGGTGAGATTGTGCTATTTGGTAGGAATGTTAAGCCGAGTGAGGACTTAATTGGTGAGATAACAGGTCTTTCGACTGAGAGTGTTAAATTCTATCGGGACCAGCGATTCTCTGATGAAGCGGTCATTAAATTTCCCAAAAAAGATAAGGAGAAAGCGAAGATGGTTAAGGTTTCCAATAGCTACTTTGATGTTGAGTCCATCAAATCTATATGGAGGAAAGTTTTAAGAGTCATTATGGAATATATCACGGTTGACGGGCGCTTCACCAGAGTTTATGGTTACCACTTTGCCATACTGAACCATTTCCGTCACAAGGTTCGTATATCTCTGCCTTTTTACTTATTTTCTTCTTTGAAGAATTGCCTTGATGATGTGGAAAGAAACCCCAGGAGGAATGCTATTATTCACCCTAGTCTTGTTAGGCTCATTTTTGAGCATTTTCAAAACTTACCTGCTTTGCCTAAAACTGTTGAAATTGAAGATTTGGATGATGAGGAGACAGAAAGTAGTAGGGAGATCGAACCCCGGGCCCCCCCTGCTTGTGTTCTTGTTGGTCATGAAACCATTGCTCCCTAGTCCCTGTCTTGTCAGAAAACCCTTAAGGATTCTACCCCGCTGTCTTGTCCTAAATTGCAGCCTTTGCATGAGTGCCCTAGTCTGGGTTTTGCTTCACTGCCTTGTCTTAACCCCTAGCCGTCTCCTGGATGCCCTACTCTGGGCTTGTCCCCTGGCTTTAAAGGTACCCTGTTACAAAACTTGTTTCGTATTCTGGGAATTCTATGGAAATCCTCTCTGATAAACCCATGGTCAGTAAGGAATCGGCCCCTAGTGCCCCTGCGTCTGGAAGATTGGGGAATGATCATTATGAGTCCCCTATTCAAGATGAAATTAATTCAGCCCTGAATAAGCTCAAGCCTGAGGACATGGTGAGTATAGCGAAAAAAAAAGTACGGATGGCCTTTTCACTATTCTAAAGTGGACCCAGAAAGAAGTCTGTGATTTGAAAGGCCATTTTACTGATCTCAGCAATAGGGTCACGGACTTGGAGCAGAAGATCAGTTGGAATTGTAGAGATAATGAAGGACAGGAAACTCCCTTACCGAGGAAAAGACAGCAATCTCAGGAGGATAGATTGACAAGTATCGAGTGCAGTATGTCCAAGATTGGCCAAAACATTAGGGCCACTGTTGCGAACAATCACAAAATCGCTAGGCATAACACCATTATCATCAATGCGATGGTGGAAAAGCTTGAAAAAAACCAAAAGGGTTCGCTGGTCGTGGATTTGGATGCGAACAGGGGAGGCAGCAGATCGGCTGGTGAAGGGATTTCGACTCGTACCTGGGCTAACATTAAGAGAAAGACCCCGACTTCATCACATACTGCTCAAATTCTCAAGCAGGGGTTACAGGACATGCAGGATGTTGAAAAGGAGGCTGAGGAGTTACTGAACACCTTGGAGTAGCGTGGTGGTGTTTGTTGCTGGTTTTTTGGGCGGTCCTTTTTTGGGCCCTATTGTCTCTTGGTGCTATCGTTTCTTTTTTGGGACAGCCGTTTGTTTGTTTGAACTTTTTTTGTTATCTTTAGTTGTTTAAACTCTGCGGTTTTAGGTCCCTGTAAAACCTATTTTTTCCTTTTCAAAACATGGTAACTAGATGAATTTAAAGGGTAAAAGCATTTATTGCGACAAAAGGGTTAGTTGTGTGAACAATAAAAAGTCATTTTTATCCTTCATTCTTCACTTTACATTTTGGAGGAAAGAATTTTGGAGAGCCCTAGAGTGAACTCTGTTGAATTGAGGAAAGATTCAAGTGTGAAGAAGATTCAATGATCAAAACTATGATCTGAAAAAAATGCATTTATCAAAAAAATAGTGAATTTGTAAATTTGTAAACATTTCCACTCCATTGGTTGTTGAAATCAAGGATAGACCCCATCCAAAGTTCAAGTGGCATCCTTATAATTCTATTGAGACTCAACACCTAGGTGCATTTTTGTCTATACCATATGGAGTCTTGCACACTAAAGATATTAGGGCTTCTAGACATGCCAATATTGAAGAATTAGGAAGCTCAAAAATGACGAATTTGTATTCCAACCATATAATTGGAAATGACTTAACTATTAAGCTAGAATACAAAACCCTACAAGTGAAGAAGTTTTCACAGTTTGTGAAATTCCCTATATTTGAGGAAAGTGAATGGGTGTGATATATTTTGAGCAGAGTTCATGTCAAGTTCATCTGGTTGAATATACCTTTCAAGATTATGAAAGAGGCTATAAGCATTATCACAAGTCTAAATTCCTCTGGTGGACTGCCAGTTTTGAAATCTATAAAGAATCAGAAGGTTACTAATGCAACAGGTGCACAATTTGATAGAAGGGAAATGACAATCAAAGACATTGTTGAAGTGGATGTGAAATTTGCATCAATGGTCATTGGCTACAAAGTATACCACTCTAGCCAAGATAATTCATTATTCGACTATATGACCATTTATGTAGCCTATCAGATGGTAAAAGAAAATGCAGATTATGACTTATGTGAGCTGCTTAAAAGTTAGCTAATGGAGAATTTGGGTAAGATTAAGAAAGATAAAAAGAACTCCTTTAAGTATGGTAATCTGCTACTATGTTTGTTCTTTTATTTCATTGGTGAGGTTTTGGGTGTTGGAAAGATCAATTGGAAAAGTAATTAGCCTGTAGATGTGCAAATAAGAGATGTATTGTTTAGAAGTGGTGATTGTTAGACCTAAAATACTACCCTATGGGGGTACTTCAATTTTTTTTAGAATATGATGCATGGAAGAGAAAGAATTCCTACCTTAATTGTAGAGAAGTACAAAGATACAATCTTTTTCATGATAGATATTGACTAATACCATCTAGAAGCCACTGATCCCATAACGATATTGATTATGCCTATAGGATATGAAGTAGAGGAGAACATCTTGAAGATGTATGCAAAACATTTGTTGAGCACTCCTTTGGATTTGATAAAAAAAAGGTTTGAATATTATGCAAAAAAGAGCATGCGTATCCATGATCAATTATAGAATTCAAAGATAGTTAGAAGAGTAAGGAAAGAAGTAGAAGTGTTTACAAAAAATATGGGTATACCTGTAGAAAAATTAAAAGAAGCTAGGAGGAAGAGAATTCAAAAACTGAATCTGCTTCTTTGGCAAGATCCTCTCCCCATACTAGATCAACAAGGAGTTCCCCATTCACTCCTACAACCAAGCCAATTCATGTGAAAACTCAAGACAAGGTTTTCAATAAGAAGAATAAGAAAAAGAGCACAAGAACCTATGAAGTTGTATTAGAAAGTGAGGAGAATGAGTTAGATGAAGTTGTGAAAGAAATGAAGGTTATCGGCATTCAGGCTACCAAGATAACTAAGTGGAAATCTTTTGACGAGAAAGAAGAGGCAAAGAAAAAGGAAAAAATTGGAAAACTAGGTATGACAGTTGAAGAAGTTGAGAATGTTCTTGTCAAGGATGAAAATCTCAAGCCCCTCTATGAATGGTACAAAATGTTTGAAATATTAGGTCAAAAATTCTTGAAGAGGAAAAAATAAAGCATTTGAATATTTTCAATAAAGTTCTTGTTGAAATTATGTTTGGTTTACCTAAGAGTCTATATGATGTTTTGGAGGCAAGAATCTAGTAAATGCTAGGACAAAAGAAGAGCATATGTGAAAGATAATTCTTGCATACTTGTGTCTGTAAATGTTTATTGAGGAGATCAATTCACTCTTGGAAAAAGCCAAAAGGGAATTCAAAAGAAAAATAAGGTTGAACAAACTTATGATTGGTGAAACTAGTATTATTCCTAAGGAAACCAAGAAAATATTGGAAGCATTTTTGTCAAAGAATAAGATCAATGTTAAAGAATTAAATGCTAAAGATGTTGTATCTGATCCAGTAAATGAGGAGGTGAATGAAGATACTGAGGATAATCAAATTCCTCCTAATGTGGGTAATTTAGAAGCACCTATGGAAACTAAAGTTACTAAGGTTGTATTAGCTGAAGAAAAGGAGATACCAAATGAAGAAGTTGAAGCTCCTAAAAGAAATCAAGAAACAGTTACTGCAGAACCAAAAGTTGAAGAAGAAGAAAAGGTTTAGGTTAAGGAAATCCCAGTGGAAGCAAGAGACATTACAGAGGTAGTGAAGGAATATCTGGTAGATCAGTGAGAAGAATTTGATCCTGAATTGGTTGAAGGTTTGATCAATATATCCACCATGTCCCCAATTTAGATAATGAAGGTTGCATCAATTACACAAGCTAAGGCCAATGAGAATATTTTGAAGTCTAACATTGAGGACAGTGAATTATTAAGTCTTGCATCTAGAATTCTAGAGAAAATTATGCCAACTCATGTTACAGATCCATCTAGTTCCTCTTTCGGTGAACTGAAGAAGCTCATAAATTTTGTAAGTACTCATTTTGAGTCACTTGAAAAATCAACCATGGTTAAAGTGCAGAAGGAATTTGATGGAAAAAGATTTACTTGGTTAAAAGAAGTGATTGCTAAGGATAAAACTCTATTAGCCACCTATATGAAGAATATTCAAGATTCTATATCTCAAGGTGGAAAGACCTATAAGTCATGTTTGATTTTGTCCAAATTCACTTAAGACAGTGAGAAGAAGGTGAAGGATCTTGAAAAACAATCGTATACCATTTCTAATGCTTTTGATCCATTAGCTGGAAATTTTGGTGAGAAGGAAAGTCAAGTAACATCTCTACTTGACAAAATAAGGAGTTTGAAGCATGAAAATGATAGGATTGTAGGAAGAGCATATGAAATCAGAGCACCAATTGGTCCAAAGATTGAAACAATGGTGAATGCTTTAAAAGAATCCAAAGATGTTATGGCAGTTAGTGACCCAATGAATCTTGAGGCTATAGAAATTCAATATTATTTAGTTTGTGGTGACATAACAATTCTAGAGAGTTTCCAAAGGGTTTGGGACACAAATTTGAGTGTGTTGAAGAGAGATTTTGCAGATATTTTCCAATTTGTGTAAGTTACAAGATCATGATTGTACAATTTTGAAAGTTTATTTCCCCAACCTTGCCATTGATGTCAAAGGGGGAGAGTTGTGCACTAAAAAATGTATATTCCTCTTAGGGGGAGTTGCATTCTACATTAGAATATCGAAGATTCTTTTTGAAATTTTGAAGTGGCAATGTAATTCATGTTGGTACTGATCCAACACTTAGTCATTTTTCACTAAGTGTTGCCATCAATGCTAAAGGGGGAGACTGTTGGTAAGAGACACTATAAATTTTTTCTAATGTCATTGATGGCAACCCTAGTTGGTGATTAGATCCACATGTCATCATTTTCTCCTACCAACAAATAGATTGAGGAATGTCAAGAAGAACATAGCATCCGATAGTTTTGTGTTCTTCGATTCTCATGCAATTTTTTTGTTGTTATTTTAAGTTGTGGATCTTATGGGAGGTTAATCAATGTATGTCTTGTGTTTTCTAAAAATCTCAATGCCTTGTAACGAGTTGTACACAAGTTTGGAGATATGATTGGCAATATTTTTGTTCATTAGTGTTTTGTGGCTGAACTAGATGATTTTAAGTGGCACGGATATTCAAGGACTATTTACTCAAATATTTTTTTTTTTGAGCATCTTTTTTTGGGTCCGAGCTCAGTAGTGATCGGCTGTTGTGGATGCACATTGAATATGATTTGAGTTGACAATTGTAAATATTCTTAAGTTTTATTAAATTTGATTGATTGTGATTAAATTCTTAGTCACAAATATATATAAATGATCAATTATATCATTTTGTATATGTAGAAGGTGTGTCAATGTGTGTTGTTAATATCAGAAGGGTGATTGAGAATTTTATGCATAGTTTAACTTGTGCATTAAATATTTTGTGGTATGAGTTAGAGAAGAGCAAAGCATAAGTGTAGAATTAGTTAGAAGGATAGAAGATTGACTACTGAGCCTAATCGAAATTGTAATCAAGCATTTGTAGATTCTACTCTTTTAGTTCATTCTCTTGGATCTAATCCAAATCTTTCTAAGGTAGTGTGCCTTTCTATTTTGAGTAGTGAGCTCTAGGTAGTGAGCTTGAATGCAAGTGAATTCCTACTTTTTAATCTTTTTTAGTATACTAAGATCATATTATGGATTGGCCATCCACCATGGTTTTTCCCCTAACAGGGTTTCCACGTAAAAATCCTTGTGTTATGGTTTTTTGGTTGTTAGATTTCAGCTCTTGCATATTTTTCTTGGTTGAATGTTTTAAGTGGGTTAAATATCATAATAATAAATCTAATTTTTACAGGACACTGATTCACGCCCCCCCTCTCAGTGTTGCTTTTTTCAACATAACTTTGCACCAAACTACAAAATATATTTTTTATTGTTTCAACCTATTCTATTCCTTTCAACTATCTTAGGTCCTCAATTTATAGAATTTCATGAAAGGGAATATGATTGGTTGTTTACAAAATAAAATAAATACTAATAAGTACAAACACATAATCCAAAGCTAAGCATTCAATAATTTTAATGGCTAATGAAACTCAAGAGACAATCTCTTCCACCCCAAGCACCCAAAACTAATGGTCAACCACAACAATACAAAGATTCTATTAAGGAAAATCAAAATGTGAGGGATAAATTATTTTCTTACAAATACAACACAATCAATAAATTATTAGAATAAATGGAAACATTTTCATAAAATCCATAGTGAGTTCATGCAAATATTTAGGTGTAACCTCTTCAATATTTCACAAATTTATATGTATAATAAGTATTTGGGCATGCACAAGTCTCTCTAGTATAAATGAGTATTAAAATAGTAAATCCATGTTAACTTTAAATTCAACATATAAAATCACTGCAATACATAAAATGACCCCTATTCAAAACTAAAGATACCTATATCCCCTCAAAGGAAAATTATAAAAACAATCTTAAATGAATACTAGAAGGATTTTTTCTATTAATTATAATAGAAGCAACAAGTACATATCACATAAACCAAGTTATCATCCAAGGATCAACTCTAGATTACCCCCCATTATAGCATATCATTAGTTATCCCATTTTTACATTAGTTAAAAAAAAAATCCCAACAATATCTATATCACTTCTAGACTACCCCATTACATAATATAAACAATTATCCCTATTTGGGTGAGGTCAAAAGAGTGGATCCCAAAATTAGAACATGTATAAAAGTGTCATTAGTTACATCAAAGCATCATTAGTGGAGTATACAATCATATATCACTACTCTTATGTAAAAATATTGTGTAGATCAAAATGGATATGTACAGATCATGTTTGTTGTCCTCTGGTTAATTTACTCAGTCACATTACCACCTCTCATAGCTATTAGTGTCTCTACAACTGATAGATCTTAAACATAATGTTCCACTAACTACCCTACCTTTTTCTGAATCATGCCAACTTTAGTGTCCTACCCCCCTGCTAGGTCCTCTCGAAATGCATGAAGATCCTTCAAAAATACTTGCACACTTTGATGCCCCTTAGGCCACACATGCCCATATCTTTCTTCCATGATATTAGTTATTATTTCTCTATTCTCAAAGCAGTTCCAAAAATTTTCCTTTGAGAGTTCCACCATAATGTATTCCTACATGGAAATATTGTACAACATGAGTCTTTTATAAGACTCAGTAAGCATCCTCTTTCTTCCTTGAAACTTGTCTTTATTCCTTACTTTCCAGATGAGCCATAGAATGTCAAATGAAAGGAGAATCCAGAATAAGGCAGCAATTTTCCCCATTTCTATATTATGATTAAATAAAATCTTCTCAGGAAGTGGTTGTTCATTATTCCACCAAATATCTTGCTTGTTACAAAAAATCATTCATATCTCTTTAACAAAAATGCATTCAAAGAAAATATGATTAATTTTATCAGGTATTCTATAGATGCTACATATATCAATGCCATCTATTTTTATTTTGAATGACAGTTTCTTGATTATTAGAAGCCACCTGAAACAAGATTTTTTTGCCTCTAACTTTTTACACCAATTAGTTTGAAAGATATTTTGCCATTGATTCTTGTTCCAATTAAGTTTCCAAGTTTGGTTCAAATATTATGTGAGATCTGTTAGCATAGAGTACATTTCTTTAGCTTTGGTTTTTATTATATTATTACCATTTTTCCATTGAAAGTCTTTAAATTGGTAAGTAGTATCATTCTTTGTTTCCACAAGGAATTTTATCTGATTGCAAGGCTACCTAACGATTTTGTAAGTCCTCCAATTGGTGAGAGGAATATTGAATTTAGAGATCAAATCATTCCTATCTTTCAACATACCATCTTTTAGTATGTCTTTGAAACACCAGATTCCTTTGTGGGCCCATCCTCTTGCTAAGCAACCTTGAATTAATGCAAGTGGTTTCCCTTTATTTTTAGGTTCCACAATATAGATCTATTAGCTTGGATGATCCCATTGTCCCCTTTGATGAAGTGGTAGTTGGTTAGAAATTTTTTCATCAATTAGCAGGCTTTCCAAATGGTTCTAAATGCATTGGATCCTGCATGTAACATAGTCCAATCACTACTAAGGATATCATTGAGTGGTAGATTTTTCCATGTTTTTGCATGCTTGGGAACAACATTGAGCATGTTTTTCCTAATCAATACCTTCCAAGGCTCCCCTCCTTCCAATGCCCCAATCACCCACTTTGCAAACAAGGTAATACCTTGCAACTTTAAATATTTTAATCCCAAACCTCCCTTGAGTTTCTCAATTGTCCAACATTCCCATTTCACCAATTGTCTCTTTTACCTTTCTCATCTTACCATAAGAAGGCTCATATCCTTTTCTAGATATCATTAATTTGATATGAGTTGAAAGACCAAACAGAAGCAAAGTATATGCTATAAGATGAGAGTATCTTTTGACAAACTTGAATTCTACCAGCCAAGGGTAGAAATTGTCTATTCCACTTAGCAAGTTCCTTTTCTTTTTTTTCCCTAGTCCACTACCACATTTCCTTTATGTTAGGTGAACCAAAAAAAATTGACGTTCTATGTACTTCTCTTGCACTATTAAGTTTTTCCACCTAAAAGGAGAGAGATAGATCCAAAAAACTGTGGTGGTTCACTCAAAGTAAGCTATGTATGATGAAATTATGACTAAATGCAACAATCTAGATGTAGCTAATTCATGAAATTGATTGATTATGAATACAAAACTAATGAAATGTGTAATGTTTGAAAACATAGTGTGATATGTAGAAATGAACTAGAAACATAAACAAATGCAAACAAAATTGAATGAGATGGAACATAGTGCACTTGGAAATGAAATTATGATGCTAGAAGATTCTAGAATCTAAAAAAATTCACTATTGATGACCAATGGGACTCATTCACCACTGATGGCAAATCAGTCCTACTTCTGGTAAAATGACTTGAAACTAGTTTCGTGCTGTCGGGAGCTGAATTATGATGAAATCAACTTTTCCAACCAATAGGTGGGAATCATTCACCACTAGTGGTGAATTATTCCTCTAAATTCCTCTAAAAAAATTCAAATTCAGGGGTCAAGTTTGTCGGTCCAGATCTGATCTTCTCTTCTTGTCGGGTTGACAGACTCAAATCTCTAGAAAATGGGTTGAATGTTGTCTCCAAGCTTGAATTAGGATTTAGCTAACTTGAATCGCTTTGATGAATTTTTGACAACTTTTCAACACCTATTTCTTTGACAAATCTTCCTACAAGACCTGTAAACACACATGCAAAGAGGGGGAAAATGGTTAATGGTTAGAGCATAGGGATTTTCCTTGGTCAAATATCACTTTGGTAATCAAACCCTTTATAAAGAAATGAAATGAAAATAAGAAAGGAATGATGAATAAAGGTATGTGCATGATCATCATGGAAAAAACAGACCCTTAAGTGGCAAAAAAATCAGAAAAATCAGAGTTAGGCAACTTGATGTAAAAATTTGAATAATTTATCTATATTATTTCAAAATATGTAACAATAGAAAATGTAGCAAATTGAATGTAGTTTCTAAAATACTAGGTTTTTCAAAAACAATAAAAATATATTTGATGAAAACTTAAAATTTCAATGCAGTGGTAATTAAATTTGGAAAAAATATAAGAAGTAGGTGTCGACCACCCTAACCACAATAAAATGATAATATTTTTTGATAAGATTTTAGATATAAGTAGGGACTCATGCCCGATGTGATGCATATTTTTTTGTAATTTTTTCCAAGTAAATAATTAATTATGATTTTTTATTACAAATTTTTAAAAAATATAAAACTCGTATGTCCGACCACCTTAACTTGGTCAAAACTTCATGAAATTCAATTTTTATTTTTTAATCCTATAGTATGTGAAGCATAGATGTGACACATATTTTGGATTCAAAAATGTGATACTTGTTTGAAAGCTATAGAAGTTTTAGATCAAACTAAAATCAAGACTTTAGTCATAATTTGAATTTTAAATGAATAATAATTACTTATTAAATTCAAAGTAAAGCATAATTTATATTGGTGGAAATTTGAGAATCTCCTTTAAAACCCTTTTCATTTCATCAATTTTGGGTAAAAAGATAGTTGTCAACCACATACCCATCATATTGCCACTTTTTGGCCCATCATGATCCTGCACATACCCATAAATAGCATGCAAGTGTCCTAAACTCACCAAAACCCTGTTGTTGAAGTGTGAAGATATGTTAATGGCTAGTCCAAGATGCTTGATAATTGGTTGATCAAATGATGTAATGACGCTTTGAATGCAAGAATGCTAATTGATGTTGAATGAGTGAATGAGATAAATGGAGGTTAAAATGGATGGAGAAACACTTATTTATACACACTTATGCCCTAAAAACCTAAGAATACAACATCATAGGCCAACGTGCGGTCTTAATCAATAAAAAAATGAAAGAAATTTGAATTTATTTTGAATTTGGAGCCAAGAGGGACTCATTCGCCACCCATGGTGAATGGGTCCCAGTCTAGGCTTGCAAGTGTGTGTCAAGAATTAAGTTGCATTTGATTATGTTTAACAGGTTTTTATTCAAAAACACACTTAATTATGACCTGTAAGTGCATAAAGGGTCCAAATAAAGTATAAGAAAGGTGTAATTAGTGGTGACAAGCCTAGAAAAGTGTGAAATATTGTAACAAGACTTTACAACACTTTGAAATAGGACATGATAGGGAATAAAAAGGGAATATTTAGATGAATTATAATAATCTAAGAGTCTTGAAAATTGTATAAATGTGTTACAATGCATTACAACACCTTCACAAGACATCATAATTTGAATATTTGAGACCTAATGTGAATGTTTAAGTTACATTGCATATTAAATCTAAGAAAAATGAACCAAGAATCATAGGAAAAGACCTAAATAACCATGAAAATTTCAATGATCCTTTTCCTATGGTACATTTAGCCCCCATTTTAGTGAGAGGGTGAACTTTCATCAAACTCACACTAAAGTAGCCATGCATATTGAGAGGGATCCAAATGCACTTATGCTAGCAAGATGGAATGACAATGATCAAGAGGAATGATGAATCCCCTAGGATAAAAGTCCTATGGAAAACTAAACATAAAAATAAAGGAACACACATGTGACAGAGAGTAAGAAAAGGAAGAGAAAAAGGAAAAGTCGGATCAAGCTTCAATCGTTTGTTTAGCTAGTTGTGAATCTAATCTAGGTAGTTTTTCTGAAAAAGAAAATGCATACTCACTCTAGGGTGATGGAACACATGGCTTTCCACTGGGTGAGAAATCACAAAAGGTGAGAAACATACGCTCAAGTGGTATGTGATGACAAACACATAGGTGGATATGGGGAAAGTCGTGCTGTAGAATGGACTTCCCACTCAACCATATCAATGTTATACCTCCAAATAACTTTATTAAGGCACCACAAAGGATAATGTCGATTCATGCTTCCTGAGACAAGCAAGGCTTCATATGCTTAGAACTCATGAAAAAATTTGATGGCACCATAGGCATGCAAGCTGTGTTATGTAAGGTGGCCATATGAATGTAAAAATGTAAAATAAAAAATATGTTCAAAGTAGTCTTATTTAGTTCATGAGAGGTCTATCACTTACGGAACATTATCTCTAATGTCTCCAAGAGAGGACTGATCAAAGAATAGAATATTCACAACTTAGGGGATGCAGTGTGCCGCATCATGCCACTAAGAGGAATGTAATATGATATGATAGATCACATTTATAAAGAACATCACACCCAATGTCATCCACAAAGGGACAAACGCATCATATAAAGTGACAAGGCTGCACTAAGAACCAAGAATGAAAATGAATAATGCTAATGTATGCCCCCACTTTAAAGTAATTACTACACAACATTCTATGAGCAATTATTTTAAAGTAGTGAATGAGAAATGCAATAATAAACAAGACATGAGAGCTAACTTGGAAAGCCCCTATGCCAAGTCATACATTTTTGAGTAAGGTTGAATAATGCAAATGAAAAGGAACAAAAGAAAGAGGGGTTTCCCCTAAGAAAGGAACATACCAAAAAGATAAGGGATCTATGGATTTGGGGTCAGTATGTTCGTTGCTACAATGTTTTTTATGAAAGATCTCAAAACTATCATCATTCCCCAACTAGATAGAACTAGAAAAATGACACAAAGAGAGCAAAAACAAATAAAAAGAGAATTCATTTTGGGTCAACATGGAAGAGACATTATAGTCCAACACTTTGGAGTATCCCCAAAAGGAGAAACACAAGCGAAAAGAAAATGAAAAGGAAAAAGAAAAGGGACCAATTGGGTCAACATGGAAGAGACATAGGAGTTCTCAATTCTTTGTGTCATCCCCAAAAGGAAAGGAAAAAACAAAAAAGAAATAAAAAGGAAAGGATCTTTTGGGTCAATATGGAAGAGACATAGGGAATCTCTATGCTTTGCATCATCCCCAAAAGGAAAACGAAAAAAAAAAAGTGAAAGGAAAAATAAATGGAAGAAATGTAGAAGAATGGAGGTACAAATAGAGGAAGTGCACATACAAAGAGAGAATATAAAAAAACACATTGTGGGGGAACACGATACGTATATAAAAATATAATGGGAAAGAAAAAGGAAAATGTAAAAAAGCTAGTAAGAAAAATGTAAGTCAACCATCTAATAGGTCATCTACCTCTCAATCATGTTTAGTGTATTGCAAGGGCAGTTGACTATCCAAAGGAAGAATTGCAAGTGCCAAACTAGGGGAAGTAACACGGTCCTCACTTGGAGAAGGAGACTTATCATTTATGCTTATGGCAAAGGAAAATAAATAATTCAGATCATTATGCACCTCTTCATCTATTTTAGAGATCACTTGCTCCTCATCATCATCATCATCTAGATTAATCATGATAGGAGGACAAAGGGTAATTTCCAATAAAGGAGGTATTAGGAGTTGTGGTTGTATCGAATCATTTTGTTGTGATGTTTGTATCATACTATCTTTGGGTGGGTCAGGAGGAGTAGGGTGGTTAGATATATCTTCTTTCAAGGGTGGAGGTTGATTTTCTTTGGTTTCTTCTAGTTGTAACTATGAGAAAGGTGACAATGTCAATGCCTATGCTCTCTAGCACCACAATTCTATTTGATTCTATTTTGAAGTTGTGTAGGTGTAAGAGTGGGTTGATCAATCATAGGATCCTTTTATTACTAAGGAGGAGGAATTTAAGGAACTAAAGGAGATGAGCCAATCACTTTCTCTTTGACTTTATAAACTTGTTTAATGCAAGGTGGCATGACAAGGTTAGCATCATTATCTCTTGGGTGTTTAGATGAGGAGGGTGGGGTGTTTATGGTTGGTTGCTCATGGGGTTGTAGTGTTTGATCAGGTTCATATTCAGGTTGAAGAATTGTCTCGTTTAAGATAGGAATGGTGGAAGTGGACGGTTACATGTGGCCAAGAGATAATTCAACTATTCATTTGGGTTTGAACTTTTGATAGGTAATGAAAAATAAGTCTTTGCAAGGGGTGATGGGTTCCATAGGTTTAGGCCAAAAGGCTTCTAAGGAAAAATTACCTTTAGTGAACAATGGATTAAAACCACTATGGTGTATGGTAAATATCTCATTGTCAAGTGGAAACTTCAAAAAAAATTCAATTAATGAAGGGACAACTTTCATTGAGAGAGTCCAAGGATGACCTAGCCGCAAATAAAATTGATCTAATTGTGGAATCATATAAAATGTTACATACAATGTTTTAGGTGCTATCTATAATGGGAGTACAATTGATCTAATCATAGGGAATGCAAAACCAATATATTTTTTAATCCATGTTGTTGGTTGGTTGTAATCATCTTGATAAAGATCATGTAATACCAAAAAAATATTGTGATCATGTTCTCGCCACAAGCAAGATCTATTAATTTTCCATTAGTGAGTGTATCATAGATGCAACTAGCTATGTAAAGAGGACCATCAAGAAGGTTTTTAAGTATATCATGAGGAGAAAAATTAATATAAAGATATTTTTTTGTGTGACTCTTATGAGGGATAACATCTATTGTTCTTACCATTTCATCAATAGGATTAGTATGCGTAATAGTTAGAGTAATATCATGCTATTCATAAGTTGTATCGACATTCATCACATCATTATTTGAAGTTTCACTGGCTTTGAAAAATGAAACATTGTGTTTAGGCATGGGATTGGTAAATATTTGCAAATTATGATTGGGGGGAACAATTGACTTATTTCCCTAATCATTGACAACCACAATGGATAGATAACTAGAATCAATGAGGTCTTGTACTATATGCTTGAGACACTTGCATTGTTTGGTGTCATGTCCATTTTGGTGATGAAAATGACAACTAGAATTTGGTTTAAAGGTGGGTGGTAAAGGTTTGGTTGGGTCAAGAGGTTTGACTATAGGAAAAGTGATTATCTATTGCTGTAGCAGTTGATTCATTGTGTTATGGAGGGTATCAAGTAAAGGGGTAAACTATCTCTTTGAGTCCCCATTGGTAAAGGGCGCAAATTCTTTAACAACATCCAATTGATTAGGAATATGTTTAGTTGGTTGTGGAAGAGGGTTATTGAACTATAAAAATCCTCTATTTAATTTTCTAAAGTTTTTCACATTGTTTTGGTTTCTTTTTTCAAACTTCTCAGCTTGGTTAGAAGTGGATTTTGAATCACAACTAGTAACCGAGTTGTGGTACTCACATAGGGTTGTGCACAAATGCATGAAAGAAGGAAATTTCATCATGGTAAAATTATCCTAAATCTGAGTTTGTAATTTTTCAATAAACATCTTTTGGAGATGTGAAACAAAAATCTTGACATCTACTTGAGAATACAATGACTGCTAATGGGAAATGAAATCAATTACTTTTTCATCCTTATTTTTTTACATCTCATTAAATCAGCTATTGTCTTTCTTGGAGTCATATGGACTTGAAAATGACTTATAAAGGCATCAAAAAGTTCATTAAATGATATAATTCAATGATTGGGTAAGTTTGAAAACCACTCCAAGGTAGTGTCCTTTAAGGTCCTAGAAAATAATTTGGCTTTAACAATTTATCATCGAGGAAAAAATCACTACACAAGGCTGTAAAAGCATTGAAATGATTAGTAGGGTCTCCTATACATCTTTACTTCAAACCTAGGCATCTCAATTCCTTGTGGCATCAGTGTTCTTAAGATATCCATATATAATGGGCTAATACAAACATAGTATGTGGGTGGTGTGGTTTAATTTTAGTTAATGGTGGATATTTTTTGCTGAACAGAGGAAACAATTTGGAAGAGTTGTGTAATGAGAGGGTTAGTGTAAATGGTACAAGGTGGAAGAGAGAATGGTGATGGAGTTTATGTAATGTTGGGACAAGTGAAGAGGAAACTAAGAGGGGTGAAGGTGGCTGAATATGGAACATTCAATGCCACAAAATAACTAGGAATGGTAGTTGCAATAGCCAAAGGAGTCACCTGAATAACTTGTTGCATGCTTGTTGTAACTTGAGGAGTGGTATAGATAGGTATGGATGCTACAATTGAAGGAGGAGGAATGTGAGATCCTCCTTAGCTAACCATAGTGTTTGTTGGTTGAGATATGTTAGAGGAATATTTTTGGTATATTTCAACAATTTGTTTCATAACATCTAATCCCTCATACTTTCAACCATTCGATGGATGTTGTCTATAGTAGGAATTACAGTGGTGGAAATTTTTCAAGGCACAAGTTGTGTTGTAAATGTGCTAAATCCTCATGAATGTTAGTGATTTTATCTTACAGAATGGAATTAGCTTGTGTGTCAACATGCATTGTATGTGAAGGTAAAGGTGTACTAGTGGTATTATACATCCCTAATGCACCATTTTCCATACCAAGAGTAGGAGCTCAAGACAACCCAAGGTCCACAAGAAGTCTGTTATCATGGGATGCCATGAGTCGGGAACTTGTTCTCACTAAAGTATTATCAATAGGGTACCAAAAAATTATACAATTACTACAAGAGGTGGGGTGGATGCAAATAAAATGCAAATAACATAAATTCTATAGACTGAAACTAGAGTGCAATACCAAAAAATAGAAATGTAGAAACTATTGTAAAATGATAGAAATTGTTGTGCAAAAAGTGTAACTAGATTGATTCGTCTAGGTTGGGGAATAAGTCTGGGGATATATTTTTTGTGTTTTTTTAGAAAATTTAAAGTGATTTTTATGTGTTTCTAATGAAAAATCAAGATGCAGATGTAGAATTTTAGTTTTTGTGATGTTTTGAAATGCAAAAATGAAATCTATATGAGATATTCACTAATAAAAATTTGTAAATCCTTGGATGCAAAAACAATTAAAAAAGCTAATGCTATGAATTATACAATGTAAATGCAATAAAAATAAAAAAATATAATGTGCTCAATATGCAGGTTCACCAAAATGAACCAATATTTTTTGTTGTTCTATGTACTTCTCTTGCACTCTTAGGGTTTTCCACCTAAAAGGAGAGAGATAGACCCCAAAAATTATGGTGTTTCACTCAAAATAAGGTATGTATGATGAAATTATGACTAAATGCAATGATCTAGATGTAGCTAATTGATAAAATTGATAGATTATGAAAGAAAAACTAATGAAATGTGTAATTTTTGAAACCACAGTGTGATATGTAGAAATGAACTAAAAACATAAACAAATGCAAACAAAATTGAATGAGAATGAACAGAGTGCACCTGGAGATGACATGTTGATGTCGAAAGATTATGGAATCAGAAAAAAATCACTGTTGATGACCAATGGGATTCATTCACCACTGATGGCGAATTAGTCCTACTTCTGATAAAATGAATTGAAACTAGTTTCGGGCTATTGAGAACTAAATTCTGATGAAATCAACTTTTCTATTCTATAGGTGGGACTCATTCATCACTAATGGAGAAAAATTACTCCTCCAATTTTTTTGAAATTTAGGGGTCAAGTTTGTGGGTCCAAATCTACACCTGTCTTCTGGTCGGGTTGACGGAGTCAAATCTACAGAAAACAAGGTGAATGTTGTCTCCAAGCTTGAATTAGGGTTTATTTGACTTGAATCACTTTGATGAATTCTTGAACACTTTCTGACACCTATTTCTTTGAAAAATCTACCTACAATATTTGCAAACACACATGCAAAGAGGTGAAAAAAGATTGAGGGTTAGAGTATAGAGATTTTCCTTGGTCAAATCCCACTTTTGTAATAAAAACCTTGACAAAGAAATGAAATGAAAACAAGAAAATAATGATGAATAAATAACATGGAAGTGTCCTAAACTCATCAAAACCTTGTTGATGAAGTGTGAGGATATGTCAGTGGCTCCTCCAAGATGCTTGATAATTGGTTGATCAAATGATGTAATGATTCTTTGAATGCAATAATTCTAATTAATGTTGAATGAGTGAATGAGATTAATGGGGATTAAAATGGATGGAAAAGAACTTATTTATACACACTTATTCCCTAACAACCCAATAATACAACATCACAGGCTACCATAAGGTATTAATGAATAAAAACATGAAACAAAATTGAGTTTATTTTGAATTTTGTGCCAAGAGGATCTCATTTTCCACCCATGGTGAATGGTTCCCACTCTAGGCTTGTAAGTGGTTGTTGGGAATTAAGTTACATTTAATGATATTTTTTAGGTTTCTATTAAAAAACACGCTTAATTATGACATTTAAGTGCAAAAAATGACCAAATAAAGCATAAGAAAGGTGTAATTAGTGGTGACAAGCCTAGAAAAGCATGAAATCTTGTTACAATAATTTACAACACTTTAAATTAGGACTTAATAAGGAATAAAAAGGGAAGATTTAGATGAATTATAACAAGAAGAATCTATAAAAGTGTAAAAATGTGTTACAACTCTTCACAACACCTTCACAATTCATCATAATTTGAATATTCAAGACCTAATGTGAATCTTTAAGTTACATTGCAACATTCAATCTAAGAAAAATGAACCAAGCATCACAAGAAGAAGACCTAAATAACCATGAAAATGTCAATGATCCATTTTTCTATGGTACATTAGGTTCCATATCAAAGAGAATACCAAGGTATGTTACCAATTTCTAAGGACCACCTCACTAAAGTCCAAAGTTGTTAACTTAATCTGGAGGTTTTCCTTTCCATCCCAAAAGGAAAGATTTTGAGGGGGAAATTTTAGCTCCAAAAGCTAAATAAAAAATATCTAATTTCCCAATTATATTTACAAGGTTATCCTCCTTCAGGGTTAACATGATTGAGGTGTCATCGATAGATTGGAGGTTTATGATCTCATTATCATCTAGCAATATAATGCCCCTTACTCTTGGGACTATTGAGCTCTCCCTTAAGACATAGTGCATAACATCTAAAGCTATTACAAATAGTTCTAGTGAAAGCATCATCCTTCCCTTATCGATCTTTCGAGGGAGATTTCTTGAGTAAGAACCCAATTGAACTCTATCTAAGTAGTTGCACCATGAAAGATGTTTTTGACCATATGAAAAAAGGAATTAGGAAAGCCAAAGGCCTTCAAAACTAGGAGAAAAAAATCCCACTCAATTCTATCATATTCCTTCTCAATATCCAATAACATTGATGCTTCCTATCCTATTTGTTTTTCCCAATTCATAACATCCCAGCTGGTAATAATATTTTCTAGTATATATCTTCCCTTAATAAAACTTATCTATGTGGAGTTTATGATAGAGGGAAGGATAAGTGCCACCCTATCTATTAATATCTTAGCCAAAATCTTATATGAGACATGAGTAGAGTGATGGGTCTCCAGGTTTTAGCTAGAGTTTTATCTCCCTCCTTTGGAATTAATTTGAATACACCTTTGTTGATCTTACTGGCTAGTGTGCCTCTTTCAAAGCCTTCCTTGTAAACAAGGAATAGGTCTTCACACACCTAGTCTAGAAATGTTTTGTAGAATTCTGCAGAGAGGCCATCTACCCCTAGAGACTTGTCATCTTTGAGTGAGAGAATGTTTTTTCTAACATCATCTTGTGATATTTCTTTCCCCAATTTCCCTTCCATTTATTCACTAACCTTCTTTGGGACAACTCTTTTAATATAATCCCCTACCTCAGCATTAGCTTCCATCCCTTCCTCCGAGGAGAAGAGGCTCTTATAGAATTGAAAAAACTACTCTCTTATCTCTTCTTGATTGACCAAGGTGGTGCTATTTATAGTGATCTAATCTATCTATTCCCTAGCTTACTTCTTCTTAATATATAAAGAAAAAATTTGTACCTTTAAAATCATTATTCTCTAGCCAATTCGTTTTAGATCTTACTCTTACACCCTAGAACTTGTGATTTTGAATCCCCCTTAGATTGTTTTTGGCCATAACTAGCCTTTTTGTGAGTCATTCATCCATAGGATTTGCTTGTAGATAAATTTTTGCTTGGAGGATATTCTCCCTCCTTCTATTATCATTGGATCTCTTTTTCCCAATTATTTGAAACAAAAATTTCCATCCCTTTGTATTCAATGACCATATACCAATGGGGGATAGGCTTTGGTGCATCCACTTGTTGAAAAGCCTAAGGGATAGTATGGCATTTCTAGAATAATTTTCCTTAAGGAGGTTGTTATTGAGGAAAAAACCATTACTATTACTAGAAACTTTTGGCACTCCATCTTTAACAAAAAAATTATCCCTTATTGGGTGGTGAATCGATAAGGAGTATGGAGTTACTTCAACCTTACACCCTTCTTTCACTAGAGAGACTATGAAGAATTCTTTGCTTATGTAGAACTTGTCAAGCCTACAATAGATTCTCCTACCACTTTTTGAGAATTGTACCATGTAAATAAAATGGCTTGGGTTTCTTTCTTTTTCCCTTCAATAGGATCTTCAAGATTCAATTTGGATTTTATTCTTTTCCAATGAAACCTCTCATTTCCCTTCCAACCTAGGCTTGTTCAGCCCCACTTATCTTCCTCTCTCTAAAAAGTTAAACTCCCCTCCAATGAGCCAGGGGATATCTTGCAAGTTGTACAAGCATTTCCAAAGGAGGATCCTATCCTTATAATCACTAGGGGAATATACTAAGCATATCCCAAAGAAACTTTCTTTTTTCTTAATAATCACCTAGACAACCCAATTGCAAGGGGAGGTCCCAAAGCTATCTAGAAACTATTACTAATTATTTTCCATCAAAATTATAGACCCCATTTTCCCTTTTCATGCTTGGTAGAAAAATGAGTTGCTTCCTTGCATAACACTCTCTAACTATTTTTTAGGGTGAAACCAATGGATTTAACCTATTGCGGCAAGACAAAGTCTTTTTTCCCTATTTTATGCTAAGAATCTTCTTACAACATGTTTTCTATCAAGGGTTTCAAGTCACCTTACATTCCAGGAAATATAATTGAGATCCATTATGATTGTTCATTAGGTGGGGGTCCCTTATCACATTTGAACTTATCAAAACATTTAGGGAGTCTATTTTCTACTTCCATATTTTTAGCATTAGGAGGGAGGATCCCACGAAGTTTATTTCTACTTCCATCCTTTTAGCATTAGGAGGTTGGTTGAGTTCTTTATCTAGGGGGGTTTACCGATCTCCAATCATTTCTTTTTCTTAGACCTCTAGGTCCTTTTTACTGTGGCCTCCATGGGGGTCTCTTCTCTATCTGTGGTCTCCTTAGTAGAGAACAACCCTAGGTCATCTACAAAATCCATGCCTGATTGTGATGTAAATCCATCAAAACTCACCACTCCACAAACAGGTTTGAGGGGATTGCTTTCCAAATTAGGGACCATAATTTCATCAAATTTTTCATTCCAATTTACAAAGGACACTCTATTAATGGTAATTTTTTTTTTCCAATGTGTCCTCTAGACCATCAAGGTGAATATCCTCAAGATCAACATCAATTTCTTTAGTAGGTATTACCTCTCAATCCACATCCTAATCTTGAGAATTTCCCCTTAGAGATATGTACTGGCATCTCCCCACTTATTTCGAAGGGGTAGCCTTCAGGTTGAGATTCCACTGCACTACTCTCCTTAAAGTATTTAGAGTTAAAGGAGTACATCTCTTTGGCTAGTTTTGGATTACTTTCTTTAGGTTCTTTACTTTTCCTTTTTTTTTGTAGGGACAACTATTGGGCATGTAGTTTTAAATTATTTACTGATTTATTAGATCTTAATTGACGGCTAGGTTTAGAGTCTTCCTTTCCTTTCTTGCATTATTCATTCTCTACATTTTCCTTCATTATATTTTTGTCAATTCCATGTATTAGAGAGGCCAAGCTATCCTCAAAACATGATGCACCTTTATTAGATTTAGTTACTTCTACATTCTCCAACTACAGAGAGTTATTTCTTTTCTTATTATTGGTCTTAGGGTTTGAAGGGGAATACCTCACATCTAATTGTGGTAGAGTAGGACTATAATCCATAGTTTCCTCCACCTTATTTTCATCTCCATCCACTCACCCATCCATTTTTTAGTGCTATTTTGTATTTATGTTGCTTCCACAAGAGGTAGCCTTGGTGTTGATTTTATTTCTTATTAATGGGAAGTTTCTTCTGATGTGGTCTTTGCATCTACACAAGTAGAAAGAATTCAGACCTCCCAATGTTTCCAGTTCATGAAAAAAAATTCCATTTTTCAATTTAATTTCCAAGACCTCCTGAAGATCTACTCTCAAGGACAATGATACCAATACTTGTGCATCAGATTGCAAGAGAGGGGTTTCGTTATCATCACTTTTTAAGATTTTTTCATATGGTTCCAATAGAAGTGGAATAAATTTCAATAGAAAGGGAGAACATGTTTGATAACTAGCCATCTAGTGCTAGAGAGGGCCAATACCTCCTCTTCTAATGCATTAGGAATCCATGGCAAGGCATGAAAGACAACCATCCAAACATTCCAAAATCTATTTTTTATTACCTCCGCTTGAAAATTATGATTATTAAAGAAGATGGAATACAATACCTTCTACACCATATGATAGTAATAGAATTGCAACCCTAGTTTCATTTCCCAAATATTATGAAACCACTCTTCCATATACGTCCTTTCCGAAATCCTATTGGGATCGATTATAGCAAAAAAATAGTAGCTTTCAACAACCTACTGTCCTCTTCTACAGTTGCCTCATCTAGGGTTTCCTTAGGAATTAATACAACTTTCAAAAGAGGAGATGAGGGATGCTTACCTTGTTCCTCTCTTCCATTTTATTTTCCTTTGATGACTCCCTTAGGCATAAACTTGGTACCCTATGAAATTTGATTGCTTTGACCTATGACAATGTCTCAGAATAGTTTGAGGGCCACATTGTTGACATTTGTTTTGGAAGATTCATTAATGGAGCCATCTAGGGGATTTGTATCCCCACCCATCAATTTAGATTAACACCAAAAAGCCACACATGTAGCCTCTCATAGGCAGATTGACTGGTGAGATGCTCCTATCACACCCACCGCAAGGATTTAAACAAATATTCCACCCAACACAAGGTGGGATTGTCGTACACAACGAGAAATGATGAACAAACATGGGGGAAGTCCAATCCTCCTCCATATCCTATGAGTGAACCCCACCACCAAAACCCTCACATGTGCACTAGTCCTTCATTACAAAGTGAAAACATAGATTGAATCAAATACTAGAAGATTGCTCCATGTCCACCTAGAATAATATCTCAAAAAATGATGAAGATAACCATCCTCTATCAATTGAACTAAAATAATAAATGAATCCTCAATATAGTCAAAATAAAATATCTAAGGGCTCCTAATGACACAAACATCCATTGCAGAAAACTATTGATTTAGATTAGTATAATTATATCACTATGAAAGATCCTAGTTCAATTAAAATTTATATACATGGTATTATGATAAATATCCTAGTAAGACATCTTTCGTGGATCCCACATACTTAAAATATACATAGAAGCATTTACAACTTTGAAATAAAAACTAAGAACTTGAAATAAGAAGGAAGAAAATATTATGTAACTACATAAAGATCTCACTAAAAATTATATTTCTATGCATGTCATATCATCACCAAAATAAATGAAAACATTCTATTTAATGTGAATAAATCATCTCATGTACCATATCTTATCACTATGATTTACAATGTATAATCCTATATTAGGTAGTCCAAATAAAAAATCTCTATTACTCATTTCAATAAGGATACAAATTCAACAATGTGATCTAGAAAGAAAACGATAATATAAATTAAATAATTTACAAGATATAATTGTAAAATTTTAAAAGAGAAACTAATGACCAATGATACAATCTCATAACTAAATAAATGAATTTTTCAAAATATTAGCAACATGTAAAAAGTGTCAAGCATACACAATATGTAAATTTGTGGACCAATGGAAAATGGATTTGCTACTTATAATTTAGGACATAGAGAAAACACATTTAAAAATCATTTCATTGAAGGGAAACCCTAGAGATCTCAGCTTAAAGTATGCAAAGGAGAAAAATTTTTGATAATAGGGTTTTCCTAGGGTCTGATTATAAACTAAAGAGGGGATCATGAACAAGCTAGGGCTTTTCAAGAATAACAAAATGAAAGACCTAATGCTTGAACCTAATGCAATGTAATACTTCACTAAATGACCTAGAAAAGCATGTAAAACATAATACAAATCTGAGAGATGAAAAATGTGCACTTGGAAACCTGTAGAGGGCTGTATGAAGTTCTGAAATGTTGAAAACACTAATTTTAATACTGACTTAGAATCATACACCAGACTAGGCAATTTAGTCCTAGATTAGGGTTTCTGGGTAGGAACAGGTTTCTAACAATGTAGAATCTAGATCTATAAAAATCTGGAAATTGACCTATACTAAGACTTATATGCCAAAAGTGGCATATCTTTCGAGTTAGGGTTTTCTAAAAATTCAAAGTCTAATTCTTCTCTTCAATTTCTACTCCATCATTTTCACTTGATTTCGAGATCCGAAACTCTAATTTGCAACCTATAAATGTCTTCTATTGATCTCGAATCCAAGATGACAACTTTCAAAAATTATAATACTTTGACAACACTTTCCAAACTTTCTCTTCAATGATTCTTCAACCTAGATCTGAAAATCACACACTAAAGAGAGGGAAAAATGTTGTTTTGTTAGTGGAAAGAGGTTTGGCTTGGTCAAACCCCATTTTAGTAATCAAACCTTATAATGAAATGAAATAGGATAGAGGAATGATCAATGAACAAAATGTAATGTTGTAACTCACCAAGCTACCCTAGCAATAAAGTACTGTGAACATGTATGAAGTGGCTCCAATCTAGATGTAGATCTTGACTTGAATGCTAGCTTGAATCATTAAACCCTACATCACAATTGTTAGCTCAAAAAAAAACTTGATGCTTGATTCTTGAATAATGCTCTAAAACACTTGATAATCAACCTTGAATGCTCTTGTGAACTCAAATTTACTACAATGCATGAATACTTGAAGGATTGGGAGGAAAATGAGTGAAATAACCTTGTATTTATACTTGTTTATGCAAAATTTCCCAAAATTACAACACTACAAGACAACATCAAATCTAGGAGAATAAATCCCACCAAGAATTTAAATTTAATTTAATTTTGGGCCACATGGGACTCATATGCTAGAAGTGGCATATGAGTCCCATTAGACATTAATTATGGGACCATTTTCAAAATGCTTAGAATGGTGCAAAATCATAATTGGGACCCAAAAACCTAGGTGGAACTCATATGACCAAGGTGGTGTATGAGTCCTAGATCACCAAATTTGTGCCACACAACCTAAAAACATATGAATTATGATTGGAGGTTGGTTTATGTTGAGATTATCCTCATAACGATGCATTACATGAGGCTTGTGGATGCAAACTAATTCCAAATAAGTAATAAAGAAGCCCAATTAATTATGAAAACTGTAGAAAAGTGTGAAAATGTGTTACAACACTTTTCAACACCTTAAAATAAGGTGTACAATTAAGTTCATTTAGCTCACAAGGCCCCAAGACCTAATGTGAATGTGTCAAACACATTACAACACTAAATCAAGGAAACATTATGCTCAAACAAGGAGTGTCTAAATGAGCAAGGAAAAGTAAAGGGTTACTTTTTCTGTTGCCACAATTTCAAAGATTCAAAAGAGAGTTTAATGGTAGCTTTGAGTTACTAGAAAAATACATAGTAGAGTAACAAATGTTTTGTGAGCCTTAACAAAAAACCATGCAAACATGCAACTATTTGCATCCAATGTACATTGAACAAATTATTTTCCTTAAATCATTTTGTTTTGTTAATATTTACAACCCATTAAACCATTTATGTAAACATAAACCTACTCAAACATATAAATATTACTATGGAAAAAGGCTAATATGTGAATTAAAAATTAGAAACCATAGATCTAAAAACCCACATCCTTTTTATATAGGAAAATTATAAAAACTATATATCTAAAATATTATGAATATATGAAAATTAGGAACTATGTTTTTGAAGAGGTGAAAAGTCATAGAATGACTAAATAAACAAGCCACATACAACTTGTAGTTAATCATCTAGTGTTTTGTTGTAGCTAAGGGCTAAAATTATGAATCAGATATAATAAATCCATATATTAGTCAAAATAGTAGGTGTTCTCCCATTAGAAGGGGCACAAAAATATCCACCTAAGTTGAGCACCTTTTTTTTACATGTTTAGTTTCATAACCACCATGCAAGATGATATTCACATATTTCTAGCATAAGATCTATTACATTCATAAAAGAAGAAATTACATTACCAAATCTATGAAATTCAACATCCACAACCATGAGCATTCTTCTCTCAACATAGATCCCATTAATTAAAATCAAGATTTTGATGTCATGTTAATAAAATAATATTAACATAAAAAATCAAATATAGCCTAGATGCCTCTAAAATTTTAAGAAAGTTAATAAACCTTGTTGAAAATCCTATTTATATGTATTGAAATGTATACAAATTACTTTAATTTTAATTTTTTAATGGTGATCAAAATTTAACCTATATTTTTCTTGGTTGTTTAGAAGGTAGTTTTCTTCTATATTATTATTTTTTAAAATGAAGAAAACAAACACAAAATTTTTATGTCATAATAATATTATTATGTGATGGATTTTTTTTTGGCCAAAGGAGATAAGCCTATATAATATATTTATTTTAAAATCTTGTTACAAAATATCCATGAATGGTAGAGAGAAGAGAGATCTAAAAATAATGTAGCAACTATAAGTATTCTTCTACTACCAATGTCCCATTTACAACAACCCAAACCAAACGGAATGCGTCAACTAAAAGCATTTGAGAGCTATCTATATTTCATATACACTACCACTTCCCCCATACATATGAAACCTTGTACGTATTCATCTTTTACAAAATTTTACAGCTTATACTTCATACATTATCATATTTTATCATATCATCCCTACTCATAGACCCTTCCTACATAATAATCACTAGAATGAACTAGATTTAAAGCCACCTCTATGAGGACAATAGAAAAAAAATTCATCTTGCACTCCTTGGGAAAGCACCTGCATTTTATTTGCTGCAATAGAATTTGAATGAACTATGATGTTGATGTCAGGTACTTGAGGAGCAATTATGTTACCCCTACGTACAAGTGGCACAAAAAACACTTGTAAACCTTGTATGCAATTGTGAATTCTAAGAAAAAAAAATGGCATGGAATTTCCTTTTGAACTAATCTAGCTCCTCCCTACTGAGCTTGAAATGGTGTTTATTTAGAGCTTGATACAAATTAGAGGAAGAATCATGCAAATTAACCAAAATAATTTCTTGAAATTTTTTTGCATACCTTTTCCTGTGATGAATAAAGTGTCTAGGGAACAATCCCCCAACAAATTCGTCACCCTTGGTGAAATCATACTATTGAACCCCTTTCAATAGAGCATTTTCTTTCAGATAGACCTCCACAACCACCTTGTTTTCTATTGTTTGTAGATTATTAAAGTTTTACACCAAATCAAGATTATTGGAAAAAAAAATGGACAAGAGATTCACTGGGAAGATGATTCTTTGAGAATTTTTAGTCAATACCTCTTCTCCAATAATTGTCTTGATGCAATTAAAAGTAGAGGAACAATTCACCTTGAAAACATAGTACAATTGATTCCTTTCAATGCAGTCTAAAAATGGCACTTCCCATGTTCGTACTACCATTGGTACTTTGTAATTTCAAGCTTGAAATTCCATTAGCTTGAAAGAACCTACAACCAACAAGAGACTCGACAACTCCTTTGGTAGCACAAAACCCAAAGTTAAAAGAACCTAAAAACAAACAAAGACTCAACAACTCCTTTGGTAGTATAGAACTAGAAAACACCTTCAGGAAAACATTTTTTTGCTTAGCGTATACTAGGCATTGATTAAATAAATCTATCCATAATCACATTTCCCAAATAGAAGAGTTGGAAATGACAAAACTTTAAATTCCAACATGTTTCAAATCCTCTACACAATGAAAAATATTAAGGAGTCTATGGATTCAGATGAGATCTATAGACACCGTAAAGCACAACTTGTCACCTCTTCAGCTTAAGCATGTAAGATAATCATGACTGATATTTTTGTTAATTTAAATATACACACATAAATAGACATTAGATATAGTAATCATTACAAATACAATCCTCCAGTTCCCCATGTGTGAAAAAATCCATTGTGAGATAGTTATGTTGATAAATCGATACTATCGTTGCTCTAAATTTAGCCTTTCCCTTAGTCTGTGAAGGCCAAAAAAAATAGCCATGCCAAATATTCCATCAAAAAATCACTTAATCCATCATTTAAACTTGTTCCTTGAAAATTTGAAAAGAGATGATCTCATCCTAATGTTATTTGATATCTTAATTAATATCTTTAATAATTGCTCCATAAACAATCAAACCTACAAATGTCCCATTTAGAATCATGCAGAAAAAGCCTGACCCCTTCTTAGATTTATGACCACCTTAACTGATTTTTAATTGAAATTAGATAATGCATTCTTTAGTCCCATTAACTAATTTTGAATGAAGCTAAATAATACATTCTTTGTCTATTATTTATGTTAATTCTTGAAATGCCTATATAATATTATCATTCTCTATGAAGAAATTTTCCTACTTATCGCACCCCATATTAGCTAAACAATCTGTAAGATTATTACCCTCTTGATAAATATGAGAAATTTTATAATCATCAAATTCATCTTAGAGCTTCCATACATTTTGAAAAACATATCTCATATTCCAATTGAAGCAATTTATTTCTTTGCACACATTTACCACTATCAATGAGTCATCTTCTATATGTATTGCACTGATTTAGAGTTGTCTTGCAAGATATAAACCATGGAGAATAGCTATTTACTCTACCAAGTTGTTAGTACCTAGTGGTAAATTTATTGATCTAGTTTCCTTTATAATTCCCCTTTCATGCCTAATGCAAATGTCTACCCCTCAACTATTGATATTTCCTCTAGATGCTCCGTCAAAATTTAGCTTAAAGAAACCTTCCATTAGTGGGACCCATTTAATTGTATTCATATCCACTTTTT
>VDFB02105785.1:556582028-556600643 GCA_007258455.2 Sequoia sempervirens
TTTGTGTGAAACAGAGTGAAGCATAATAGGAAAATGGGATTCATATTGTAGAGAAAGGAGAAGTGACAAATATTCTACTAAAAGTGAAGGTTCATACACAAAATTGAAGTGAATATGGATAAGGAAACAAAGAATAGTATAAGAATAGTATATGTAGAAAGAAACTATTAGATCCTGATGAGTGCAGAGGAGATTATATCTAGAATCAGAGATTAGACAATGTTGCAAAGAGAATTTAGTATTATATCAGGAAGTAACTAGTTGTTCCATAGGATGCATGTATGTATTGATTGACTCTTAATTGATTGATTGAAGCATACAATGATCTTGAGGCAACTTGTGGACAAGACTTGCTTAGACCATTGATTAGTGAGGCCATGTAAAGCTTGTGAGTAGATTTTCGAACGTAGACCATAAAAAGATGATGAACTTGAGGCAACTTACAAAGAAGACTGGCTTAGACTACCGATCATTGAGGCAATGCAAGGCTTGCAAGTAGACAACCAAATCGAGATCACACTTGAGGTGGTTTTGTAGGGTGGACGTGAACAAATTGTCAACCTTTAGGAAGTTGTAAGTACCTATGGACAAATCACCAAACCAATTCAAAGAGAAAACATTGAACTTGACACAATACAAACCAAAGTGAAGAGACTTTTCAAATAACCCTGAGAGTCTAATGCAGGAGCATCTAGAAGCATTCAAATTAGTTGGGATAGTGAACATTTAGTTGTAGAGTACCATAAAGAGCAACCTTGGAGAATACCGTATTTTACCACATTTTCATGTTAGAGGCTGCATAGTTGGAATTGGTTACTAGACACCATGAGTTATAACATATTAGAAATTTAGATCATTTGGATTTTCTCCCAAGGAGATATCATTATTAGAAGATTGCATGTGTTCATAGAACAAAGCCGGCGGTGTTTAATGAAGTCTAATTGGTTTGTGAAGCAATTTTGTGACTTATGGAGCCAAAATGAATATTGTTCAAGGAATTTAAGGACCTGGCTCACCTTCATAGAAATCTGCATGAATTTCTATGTATCAGCAAAGCAACACCTTGTGTTTATGCTCGACCTATCTATGTCTACAAGTTTCATAACTAATCGTTACAATTAGGCCAACTTGATAATGATTAGAAGGCTTGTGAAGGATATAAATGGAAGATAGAGGATTGTTACAAGGAATTTATTAGTAACATGAAGTTAAGAACCAAAATGAATAAGTTTTTTGATCTGAAAAAGTAGCACAATAGAGAAGAAGGCAGAAGAAAGAGCAAAAGTTGTAGAGAAAAGGGTTGAGGATTAGTAAAACCATATCATGGAAGAATGTTAATGTATAAATATTTTTTAATCCTTGGGCTATGCCCTAGAATCTGTAAATCCCTTGAGGCATGTGTAATTTGGTTTGAAGTTATAATATATGAGGAATGAGCTTTGAATGTTGGGTTTTTCCCTATTAGGGTTTTCCTAGGATATATCTTGTGTCATGTGTTCATAAATATCTTTTATATTCCTAATGATTAGCTATTAGCTTTTGTTGCATATCTATTATTATCATGGAGTTAGTGGATTCAACTACAAGGCTAGATAGTCCTTCATTGGACCCTCCTATCTTGACTGCATCAAATAGGGTGCACTATTTAGGCTATATCATTTTAGTTGAAGGAGTCTTCGTAGACCCCAAGAAGATCAAGGTGATTGTGGAATGGCCAGTGCCTCAAAATGTGCTAGAATTACATAGCTTCATGGGCCTCATTAGATACTATAGGAATTTTTGGCAAGGGTTCTCCCATATTGCATCTTCTATTACCTCACTCCAAAGGAATGGAATACAATTTTAATGGTTGATAAATGCCAATAAGCATTCCAACTCTTGAAGGAGAGGCTCACAATAGCACTAGTGCTGACCATCCTTGATCCTAATGGGATATTCATAGTAATCACATATGCTTCAAGAGAGGGATCGGGAGTAGTATTAATACAAGATAGACAAGTGGTAGCATATGAAACAAGGAAGCTCAAGTAGCATGAAGTGAACTACATTCCTCATGATTTAAAATTAGTTGTAATAGTTCATGCTTTACATGTGTGGAGGTGTTACCTTTTCGAAAAGTTGTTTGAACTCAATACATACCACTTAGGATTGAGATACATATTTACCCAACCAAAATTTAATGTGCAACAGAGAAGGTGGTTGGAATTCCTTAGCGGGTATGAATTTAGAATTGAGTATATAAAGGGAAAAGAGTACAAAGTGGTTGATGCTCTTAGTAGATGAGGATATTTGGTAGCCATGATCTCAACAAGGTCTAACTTGAGACAACAAGTGATTCAATATCTACCAAGGGATGAGCACTATGAGAGAGTGAAGAGTGTGGTAGTAGTAAATCCTTTAGATCATTAGCTCAATGGGTATGAGATCGAGCTAGATGGTATTTTGAGATATTAGAGAAAAATGTGTGTTCCTAACTCTAGAGAGCTAAGAAATTTTTAGAAGAGGTTCACAATGCCCCTTGTTTAGGACACCCCAGAGTATCCAAGATGATCATAGATTTGAAGACTGTATTTTTTTCCTAAACTTAGGAAAGATGTACAAGAGTACATAGCCAGATTCTTAGAGTGCTAGCAAGTCAAGGTTGAGCATGCACATCCAATTAGGTTATTGTATCCTCATGACATACCTGAGTATAAATGGTAGGTGATTAGTATGGGTTTTTTATACGGGTTTTCGTTGAACAAGAACAAGCATGATTTTATCTTGGTCATGATTGATAAGTTAACTAAGGTTGTGCATTTCATTCTCGAAAACCTTAGGAATGGATCATTGACCCTGGCTAAGAAATTTTATAGGAGATATTCTGCTTGCATGGAATGCCAAAGACTATCATTTGTGATAGGGACACATAGACCTCAAGGTTTTGGACAACCCTAAATGTTGCATTGGGAACCAAATTGAATTTTAGATCAAATTATTATCCTTAGATTGACAGGGAGACAAAGAGGGTGAATTAGAATTGTATGCGAGGATCATGATGGGCCAAAAGTGGCAATATGATGGGTCTATGGTGATGACTATTTTAACCCAAAATTGATGAGGAGGAGTTTTTAAAAGGATGCTCATGGCTTCCTATTATAAGTTATGCTTTTGCTGAATTTAATAAGTAACTATTATTCATTTTCTATTCCAAATTACAGCTAAAATCCTGATTGTTAGGCTGATTGAAAAACATCTATAGCTTCCAAATGGTATCACATTTTGAATCAAAGCATGTACCAACATCTATACTTCACATAATATAGCGTATTAAAATAAAATTGAATTTCATGAAGTTTTGACCAAGTTAAGGTGGTTAGACATACGATTTTTAATATTTGTTAAAGAGTCGTAATAAAAAAATCATAATTAATTATTTACTTGGAAAAAAATTACAAAAAAATATGCATCACATCAAGACATGAGTCCTCTACTTATATCTAAAATATTATAAAATAATATTATCATTTTATTGTGATTAGGTTGGTTAGACATAAACCTACTTATTTTTTCCTTGAACTTTAGAATTACCAACTGCATTGGGAAATTTCAAATTTTCACCACCAGCATAATTTTTTTTTAAAACATACCTAGTTGCTTAGAAACTACATTAAATTTGCTACAAATTCTATTCTTACACATTTTTGAAATAATATAGATAACTTATTCAAATTTTTATGTCAAGTTGCCTAACTCTGATTTTTCTAATTTTTTTGCCACTTAAGGGCCTATTTTTTCCATGATGATCTTGCACATACCCATTAGGTAGTCGAAGATCTCCTCTAAATTTATTTTACAACAATATAGGTGGGAAGAGTATTTTATTTTGGTAGAGTTTTCTTACAACAACTCTTATCATACATCCCTAGGCATGGCACTGTTTGATGCTTTGTATGGGTAGAAGTGTCGTACCCCCATCAATTGGGATAAATTGGAGAACAGTATCATAGTAGGAACTAGATTGCTTAAGTAAATGGAAGAAAAAATTAGGTTCATTAAGAGCATATTGAAGGAGGTGGTAGACCAACAGAAGAGTTATGCTAACAAGAATCAAACTCTTAGATAATTCACAACCGGGGACAATTTTTTCTTGAGAGTTAAACCTCATAAAAGTTCTATTGCTTTTTGAAAGTCTTCCAAGTTGGACCCAAGATATATTGGACCATTTGAAGTCTTGGAAGTGATTAAACTAGTTGCTTATAGACTAGCTCTACTGCTTATTTTGGCTTGACTTCATAATGTGTTTCAAGTTTCCTTGCTTAAGACATATCATCCTAATGTGACTTGTATGCTTGACTAGAAATCCTTGCAGCTACAGGATCTAGGAGTGGTCCTAGTGGAGCTCATTATAATCCTAGATAGACGCATTGTTAAGTTGAAAAGTAGAGATATTGCTTAGTTTAAGGTCCAATGGGACTGGTACATAGAAGATAGTGCTACTTCACAAGATGTATAAGAAATAGAATGCTCCTTTCCAAATTTTCTTTCTTGAGAAAGAGAACTCAACAATTTTGCTTGAATTTTTTTGGATTGAGATACTATGATCTTCTATGCTTTAATTTTGATCTTGAAATAAACATATATAAATTGATGTGATTTTGAAATAGACATATATAATTCTATGAGATGTTGAAATAGACATGTATGCTCAAATTTGACATAATTTTTTTCTCAATTTACTAGACATCCCTCTTCCAAGAGGGGAAGGATGTCATAATCCAATTTTATTGCATATTTATTATAATATGGTAAATTGAATTATTGAAGAAATTAAATATATATTAAATGGAAATTTTGAAATTTTTGAAACAAATAGATTGAAAGAAGTTGATTGATGTTGACAATGAAAACTTTTGAAAATTATCTTATATGTTATCAAGAAATGAATGCTACTTATAAATTTTTCAATTGCAAGTGTGTGTAGTTGTAGGGTGACAGGCTAAAGGATGAGAGCACGATTAAAGTAGGATTGTTTAGTCGGATTGAATGGTAAGCCAGTTGGAATTTGGGTGCACACACCACAAATGGCATGATGACTTGCATTTGAACCATTTTTCATATATAGAAGAATGTAATTTCATGACTTGAATTATTTCAATGATTGAAAATGAATATCTTGTAGATTAAATTATCTACCTAAACTCTATGTTTTGAAGAAAACAAAACTACATATTTTAAATAATGATTAAAAGGATAAGAGTTTCATTATGTGAAATTAAGTAAAAACAAATCCCTTTTAGTTCACATATATATAGATTCTTGAGAAGAAATTAAAGTTCCTTATTTAATTAAATGATAGCATATGGAACTCATAAGCTTCTTTAAACAAATAATCTACACATGAATATATATATATGTATGTATGTATGTATGTATGTATGTATGTATGTATGTATGTAAATAAATGTGAATACATACATACATATATATATATACAAAATTTTGGTAATAGAAAAAATATCCCTTTTACTTTTCCTTGTGAACCATCAATTTTAAGGTGTGTTCTATGTAATTCTCTTGCACTCTTAGGGTTTTTCACCTAAAAGGAGAGAGATAGAACCCCAAAATTGAGGTGGTTCACTCAAAATAAGGAATGTAAGATGGAATTGAGACTAAATGAAATGCTCTAAATGCAACTAAGTGATGAAATTAATTGATTATGAATGTAAAACTAATGAAATATGAAATGTTTGAAAACACGGCAACATTTGCAAAAATGAACTAAAAATGTGAACTAATGCAAACAAAATTGAATTAGGTTTAACAGAGTGCACCAGGAAATTGAATGTTGATCTAGGAAGGTTTTGAAAACTTGTAGAAATCACTATTGGTGACCAATGGGACTCATTCACCACTGATGAGGAATCAGTCCTCCTACTGGTAAAAAGACTTGAAACTGCTTTCTGATTGTCAAGAACTAGATTCTAACAAAATCAACTTTTTTAGCCTATAGGTGGGACTCATTTTCCACTAATGGTGAATCATTCCTCCTCCAAAATTCCACAAATTCAAAGGTCGAACCTATAGGTCTAGATCTGCACTTGTCTTTTGTTGGTATATGGTTTGGATAGACTATTCTTGGCTTCTTGTGTTGTCATTGATGGCAACTGGAGTCAGCAGTATGGTCCACAGTGTAGTAGTTGCTCCTATCGACAAGAGAAGTAAGTGACTATAATCTACCTACATAAAGTATGAAGAATAGTCCATCTGGTTGAAAATTCGATCTATGTATTTTGAATTAGGGCATAATTGTGTATAATTACCCAATGATACATCACAAACTAACCTAAGGTCTTTTTGAATAAAAACCCAAAAGGAATTTTGAATTATTTTGAGTTTGGAGCTAGAGGGACTCATTTTACACCCATGAAAAATGGGTCCCACTCTAGCCTTGTAAGTGTGTGTCAAGAATTAAGTTGCATTTAATGTGGTTTGTCAGGTTTACATTCAAAAATACACTTAACTATGACTTGTAAGTGCATTTAAAGGGGTCATACAAGTAGAAGAATGGTGTAAATAGTGATAACAAGTCTAAAAAAGTGTTAAATCTTGTTACAAGACTTTATAAAAATTTAAAATAGGACTTGATAAGGGATGAAAAGTTGATTTTTAGATGAATTATAATGAAAAGAGTCTAGAAATGTGTAGAAATGTATTACAACACTTCACAACACCTTCACAAGACATCATAATTTGAATATTTAGGACCTAATGTGAATGCATTCATAAGTTAAATTACAACATTAAATCAAAGAAAAATATATCAAGCATCACAAGAGAAAGACTTAAATAACCATGAAGATCTCAATGATCCATTTTTATATGGTACACCTTGCTTGTTTGGTCCCTCCTTGTAAAACTGAGCTCAATATTGCCTTGATTTAGTGTTATAATGTGTTTGAAACATTCACATTAGGTCTTGGGCCCTTGTGTATTAATGAAGATAAATGTTACCTTGCTAAAGTGTTGTGAAGTGTTGTAACACACTTTCACACTTTTCTTAGGTTTTATTAATTAACTAAACTTAATAAATTCATTTTTAACATTAATCATGCCTTGTTTAAAGTGTTGTAAAGTGTTGTAACACACTTTCACACTTTTCTAGGGTTTTCATAAATAATTAGGCATATTTATGTTTTAATTGGCTTTATTTTGCATCCACAAGCCTCATTTAATGCATCTTTTTTAGGATAATCCTAACACAAACCAAAATCCAATCAAAATTTAGGATTTTTCAAGCTATGTAGCCCAAATTTAGTGATTTGTGACTCATTTTCCATCTTGGGTGAATGAGTCCCACCTAGGTTTTTGGGTCCAAACTAGGTTCACACCTTTCTAACATTTTTGCAAAATGGTCCCATAAATTATGCTTAATGAGACTCATTTACCACCTTGGAAGAATGAGTCTTGTGTGGCCCAAAATCAAAATTAATTCAAATTTGTGGTCATATTTTATCCTCCTAGATCTGATGTCATCTTGTAGTATTGTAATTTCACTAATTTTTGCATAACTAAGTATAAATACAAGTTTTTTTCACACATTTTCACCCCAAGTATTCAAGTATTCATCCTTATAGAAAATTAGAGTTCACAATAGTATTCAAGTGTTTACAAGAGAATTAAGAGAATTCAAAGAAAATATTATCAAGATCTTTAGAGCATTCTTCAAGCATCAAGCATCATGTCAAGAGATTTCATGCATCATTTTTTTTTTGAGCTAACAATTGTGATGTAGGGTTTTTATGATTCAAGCTAACATTTCATCCAAGATCTATCACATTCAAGCAAGAGTCAATATCCACATCCATTGGAGCTATCTCACACATGTATGCAACACTTTTTTGCTAGGGTTTGGTGAGTTGTAACATCATATATTATTTATTCATCATTCTCCATTCCTATTTCATTCTATTTCAAGGTTTGGTTAATGGAAAATAGGCTTTGACCAAGGAAAACCCCTGTCCACTAAGAAACAACATTTTCCCCTCTCTTTAGTCTATGATTTGTAGGTTTAGATTGAAGAAACATTGAAGAGAAATTTTGGATAAAGTTGTCAAAGTGTCTAAAAGTTATCAAAGTTGTCATCAAGAATTAGAGAGAATTGGTGAACACCTATAGGTTGATTTACAGAGATTCATATCTAGAAACCTAAAGAAGCAAATTGAGTATAATGAGAAGAGTATATTCAGACCTTGAAGTTTCCAAAAAACCTAATTGGATTGATTCACCACTTCTGGTGAATGAGTCTCAGTTTAGGTCAAAATTTAGGTTTTTATAGATTTCAATACCCATTTTCGAGATTCATATTTCTGCACAGAAACCTAGATCTAGAACTAATTCACCAAGCTTGGTGTATGAGTCCTAGTCAACATTTAATTCAAATTTTCCAATATTTCAAAGCTTCAATCAGTCATCTTCAAATTCCTAAGTGGAGACATTTCATCTCATAGCTTCTTATTCTTTTTTATTTGCATTTTTAGTTCATCTAGTTAAATTTTCCATCATATTAGGGTTAATCATTTCATCTTGCATTGTATTGGGATCTTTGGGGTTACCCTTTAATGAAATAATTGGAAAGTGGTGTGGTCTATGTTATAAATCATACAAAATCATTCTAGCCCCATTTATCTTTGTTTCATTTTGGTGAACCTACATTTAGAACATTATAATTCTGATTTGGAGTGCATCATCATCCTAGATCTTTCTTTCATTAACATTGTGTTAAGGTTTGCATTAATTAATTGGAACTCTAGGGTTTCTAATTTTCCATTAGTGAAAGTTCATATAGCTTACATTTTTGCATCTTAAATCATTTAAAATAATATAAAATCTACATTTTCACTTAAGATATAGATCATACAACATAAAAAGCATAAAAACCAATTTAAATTTTCTAAACAATTTGAAAAAAACCCTCACTGGGACTCATATGCCCCCATGGGAAAACCAGTCCTAGTGTAGATTCTACACTACACTTTCTAGCATTCAAAACATTGTTTCTAAGCTTTTGTTTACTATTTATACCTCTCTATTTTAGATTACAAAATTTATGTTATAGTCATTTCATTTTTCTTAGCTTATATTGCATTTGCATTCATCTTGCATTTAGAATCCCTTGCGTGATAATTTGGTCTCCTATTTCTAATACTATAATGAGGAAAAGTTTGAGACTCTTGTCATCTCGTGATAGCACAATCATCGTGGATCTTGGGTTGTGTAACTCTTTCACTTCTAGTATTGAAACTAGTACACTACGTATGGACCATACCATTAGCAACTCTTTTCCTTCAAGTAGTGTGATGCATGTTGAAACAAGGGTTGATAATAATTCAAAAGATAACATAATTCAAATTCATGAAGACTTAGTAAACCTAAAAAATCAAGTTCAAATTGACAACATTTCAACTATTTCCATACCTACTATAGATAACATTCACCACATGCTTGAAAGTGAAGATGGACTTGAACTTGTGAAAAACATAGTTCAAATCTTTGGAAAACACCTCATGTCAACCACTATTTTTCCTTTACGTACAAGCAATGTCATAAGCCAAGGAAGAATTCAAATTCCTCCAAAAACAATTTCATCAATTCCTACCTATACAAACTAGTAATTGATTCCTTCCTCGAGTATTTCCTCTAGCATCCCTAGTACCTTTGTGGCATCACACATCATATCTTCTACCATTTTACCACCTATAAGCATTAAATTCATTTGTCCCTCAAACACATAAACCCCTTCACCTTTTTCACCTCCATCTCATAACAAAAGTAATGACCCTCTCTTAAACCAACTCTTCCAAACCATTTCATCCCTTCCAAAAAAAATTTCCAGCATCAACCAAAATAAAAAATAGACCACCTACATATTATGTCAAAAACAACCTATTATCCTTGGAGATATTGCAAACATTGATGCCACAAGGTTTAGAGGTGCCTAGATTTGAGAAATATGGGGGAAAGGGAGATACAGAATATGGTTAATAATGGTTAATAATCAAGATATAAAATCAACCTCTAGTATTAGTGAGAAATATGAGTCTGCAAACCAAAACCATTCCCAACATTTTAGAAAATATACTAAAGGTTTCCTTCAATTCAATCCCCCTCAATAAAAACCTCAAAATACCTATACCAAGTAGTTTTTGTTAAGGCCACGATACACTTTAGCTATGGGGACCCAAAATGACAATTCACTCCCTTACCTGATACTTTTCATAACACAATATCACAACTCCTAGAATAGAAAATGATTACCTTGCCTCCTGTTAAACAACCTGGTCCTAATAAACCATTTCCCACAAACTTTAGACCAATTTATTACTGCCATTATCGCTGAAAAAATGGACATGACACAAAATATTGTAAGCATCTTAAACATCTTGTGCAAGACCTCATTGATTATGGTCATCTTTCCATTGGAGGTGGTAGTGGTCAAGCAAATAATTCGATTGCCCCTTCTAACCAAAACTTGTAAATTTTTACCAACCGTATGCTTAATCATAACATTTCATTTGTCAAAGCTAGCAAAAATACAAAGAATGAAGTGATGAATGTTGACATAGATGATGTGATATTCAACATGATCCTATGGATGACATGGTAGGAGTGATAGATTTCATTCCTTGTAAGAGACAAAATAAAAATCCTCTTGACATTGTTTTCTCCTCTAATAATATACTTAAACATGCACCTGATGGTCCTCTTTACATAGTTGGTTGTACCTATGATAAGCTCACTAATGGGATACTAATAGATCCCTTATGTGGAGAGAATGTGATAATTGAGGATTTCTTACTTCTTCATGAAATCTATCAAGATATATATTGTAAACCCTAATCATGGATCAAGATGCATAATGATTTCGCTTTCCCTATGATGGGATTGATCACTCTTCCTTTATAAATAGGATTGAAAACATTAGATGTCTCATTCTCCATCATCCTGTAGTTAGACCAATTTCATGTGAAGCTAGGTTAACCATGGCTTCTCTCCATGAATGTTTTCCCTTCGGTTGTGCATAAATTCTTAAAGTTTCCCTTTGAAAATGAATATTTACCATCCATCATATTGGCTTTAAATCATTTTCCTCTAGTGGAAAATTTTCCTTAGATTTCTTTTAGCCTGAGCCTATAGAACATATCAAACCATGAGAAGACTTATTTTTCAAATCCTATCAAAATTTTAAGGAAAATAAAATAGAAAAATAATCCCTCTGAAAATGCCTTAACATATAATTGAGCTTACTATTTATGATGAAACCATGATTGAGCCTAAAGAAATTCCAAACAACCAAGACCTAGCTAATAATGAACCTTCACCCACTTCCTACAAAATACCGAGAGATAATGAGAACAATCATGACATGATTCTTAGAAAAAAATAAGTTTATAAAGTTAAATAAGTTTATAAAGTTAAAGAGAAAGTGGTTGAACAACCTCTCATGGTTTCTTCAGTTCCTCCCCTTAGGGAAGAAAATAAACCTATGGTTGATCAACCCACTCCTACATAGATGCAACTTGAAAACTGAACTAAAAGAAACAAAGTCGCAAGATAGTGCAGGCATAGACATCGTGCCCTTTCTCACAAGTTACATGAAGATGTAAACAAAGAAAATCAAAATCCAAACTTGACTAAAGCAAGGCATGACAAGCCCCCCCCCCCCCTTCACCAAAATAAAAATATCCTATAGTGCAATCACAACAAGAGACAAACCCTTCTTTCAACATTGCCATTTGACCTCTTGTTGTGATTAACCTAGATGACAATGGTAAGTTTTCTCAAATTGATGAAACGTTGCATAACGAGTTGTATACATTGTTTTCCTCTTATGTGAGCTTAAATGACAATTCTCCTAATAAGAGTGTTGAACTTGGTAATGACCCTACTTTAGCAATTGTTATTGTCCCTTTGGCTAGTTTCTCACCTTCAGTATGCAATCAACATGACTGGGATGGGGACGACCTGATTTAGGTTGACATGCAAATGCCTTGCTAGTATTTTTCATTAGTTCTTTTTTATTTTTCCTTTGTGAGATTGCATGTGAATGATGTGATCCCCCATGATGTGTTGTTTTGAGTTCTCTCACTTTGTGGAATTCCTATATTTGTATCTTCATTCTTCTTTGTGTCATAAATATTTTACCTTTCTTCCTTTTATCTTTTCATTTGTCATGTGTTTTCCATTTGGGGATGATGTAAGGCATCAAGAAATTCATGTCTCTTCCATGTTGACCCAGAATCTTTTTTTTTATCTTCTTTCTCATTTGTCTTGTGTTTTCCTTTTGTGGATGATGCAAGGCATCAAGACATTCATGTCTTTTCCATGTTGAACCAAAAAAAAATTCTTCATTTCCACTCTTTTTGTGTCATTCTCCTAGTTCTATGAGTATTTGGGGAATGATGACAATTTCAAGATATCTCTAAAATCATTGTAGCAAGAACATACTAACCCCAAATCCTTAGATCCCTTATGTGTGTTTAGATTTTCATTTTGGGGGAAACCCCTCTCTTCCCATTTTTGCATGACATAGCTTTACTTGGAAAAATATGACTTGCCATAGGGCTTTGGAAGTTATCCCTTGTGTCTTCTTTGTTTTCATTTATCATTTTCTACTTTAAAGTAATTTCCTTAAAGTGGGGGCATACATTGACATTATTCTTTTGCATTTTTCTTTTTCATGTTTCATGATGTAGTCTTCTTGCTTCATGTGATGCATCTTTCACTTTGTGGATGACATTGGATGTGATGTCTTTCAAGAGCATGATCTATCTTAGCATATTGTATTCCTCTTAGTGGCTTGATACAACACACTGAATCCTCTGAGTTTTCAATCTTCTATTCTTTGATTGGTCATCTCATTGAGACATTAGATACAATGTTCTCAAAGTTAAATACCTTGCATGTACAAAGCTAGACTCCTTTAAACATTCTTTATAGTTTGCATTTACATTTTTAGTTATATGGCTACCTTGCATAACACAACTTGCATTCCCATAGAGCCATATTGTTTGTTCATGAGCTCCAAGCATACAATTTTTTGCTTTGGTATGACTTTGGTATGGTTTGACAAGAAGTCAAATGATAGCATGACTTTCCCTTAGCCACTCACATGTGTGTGTGTGAATGCATACCATCCATGTGTGTATGTATCTCACCTTCTTGGATTACTTACCTAGCGGACAACCTAAAGTTCCATTTCCTCAGAGTGAGCATGAATTGTTTAGACAACCAACCTAGATCTGATCCAAGTCATGATGGACTTGAATGGTCAAAGCTTGATCCACCCTTTTTTTTTTTCTTTTGTTTTCTCTTTGTCTTTGGTAGTGTATTCTTGTTCCTTTTTGTTGCTCTTTATATCATTATCATGTGTGTTCTTCTGTGCCTATGTTGGGCATCCATGGGATCTTGATCCTGGGGGCTTGATCACCCTCTTGATTGTTGTCATCCGACCTTATCGACATTAGTGCACTTGGACCCCTCTTGATGTGTTTTCATCTACTTTAATGCTATATTGAAGCAAGTTCATCCTCTCACTAAAGTGGGAGATGAATGTGGCAATAGAAAAGGTATCCCTTTCACTTTTCCTTGCTTTTTTGGGCCCTCATTGTAAAAATAAGCTCAATGTTTCCTTGAATTAGTGTTTTAATGTGTTTGAAACATTCACATTAGGTCTGGGCCATTGTGAACTAATGAGGATAAATGGTACCTTGCTAAAGTGTTGTAACACACTTTCACACATTTCTGAGGTTTTATTAATTTACTAAACTTAATAAAAAAACATTTAACCTTAATTATTCCATGTTTAAAGTGTTGTAAAGTGTTGTAACACACTTTCACACTTTTCTAGTGTTTACATAAATAATTAGGCTTATTTATGCTTTAATTGACCTTATTTTAGATCCACAAACCTCATTTATTGCATCGTTTCAAGGATAATCCTAACACAAACTAATATCTAATCATAATTTAGGTGTTTTCAAGCTATGTGTCCTAGTTTTAGTGATTTGGGACTCATTTTCCACCTTGGGTGAATGAGTCCTACCTAGGTTTTTGGGTCCTGAACCTAGTTTTGCACCTTTCTAAGCATTTTTAAAAATGGTCCCATAAATTATGCCTAATGGGACTCATTCGCCACCTTGGACGAATGAGTCCCATGTGGCCCAAAATCAAAATTAATTCAATTTTTGGTGGGATTTTATCCTCCTATATCTAGTCTCGGCTTGTAGTGTTGTAATTTCAGGATTTTTTGTATAATTAAGTATAAATACAAGTTCCTTTCACTCATTTTCACCACTTGATCATTCAAGTATCCATCCTTATATCAAATTGTACTTCATAAGAGAATTCATGTGTTTACAAGAAAATTTATGAGCATTCAGGAGAAGATTATCAAGCATTTTAGAGCATTCTTCAAGCATGAAGCATCATGTCAAATACTTCAAGCATCATGTTTGTTTTTGAGCTAACAATTGTGATGTAGGGTTTTTATGATTCAAAATAAAATTTCATTCAAGATCTATCGCATTCACGTAAGATTCAAGATCCACATCCATTAGAGCCATCTCAAACATGTTTGTAGCACTTCATTTCTAGGGTTTGGTAAGTTGCAATATCACATCTTGTTCATTCATCATTATCCATTCCTATTTAATTCTATTTCAAGGTTTGATTACCAAAATAGGGTTTGACCAAGGAAAACCCCTATTCACTAACAAAACAATATTTTCCCCTCTCTTTAGTGTGAGATTTGTAGGTTTAGATTGAAGAAACATTGAAGCGCAAGTTTGGGGAAAGTCATTAAAGTGCCTAAAATTTGTCATCAAGCATTGGAGAGCATTGGAGAACACCTACAACTTGTTTTATAGAGATTCAGATTCAAAAACTTGAAGAAGATTGAGTAGACTTAGAAGAGCAGATTCAAACCTTGAAGTTTCAAAAAAACCCTAACTGGATTAATTCTCAACTTCTGACGAATGAGTCCTAGTTTAGGTGAAAATTTATATTTTTAGAGATTCAAATACCCATTTGCCAAATTTTTGGTTTTGCATAGAAAGCTAGATCTAGGACTGATTCTCTTAGATTGGCATGTGAGTCCTAGTCAGCATTGAACTTAGAATTTCAACAATTTTGGAGCTTCAATCAGTCATCTTTAGATTCCCAAGTGATCATATTTCATCTCACAACTTGTTATTCAATTTTAATATTTGCATCTAGTTAAAATTTGCATCATATTAGGGTTAAGAATTTCATCTTGCATTTCATTTATCTTTCCAAGCCCTAGCTTGGTGGTAACCACTCATTATTTTACAATCCTCCCTTAAGACAATCCTATTGCAAGATCTCTTTCTCTTTTGCATCGAAATCTATAGGATTACCCTTTAATGAAATAATTTGAAAGTGGGTGTGTTCTCTGTCCTAAATAATATGAAAATATCTCATCCCCCATCTTTCTTTGTTTCAAAAATGAAGAACGAACATAGTAAATATGAATGAATTCATATAAATATATATATACATATTAATATAAATATATGTATGTATACATATTAATATTTTTATTGAAATTGAATTCGATAATCGATAATATCCCAAATCAGACTATTTGAAACCAAATGAAAATCATGAAGGCATCCAATGAAGGATGTGATCTACCACAACCTTAATGGTAATATTCAAAACAAGATAATGGTTTCCGGAAAAGGTAATAATGTCATAATCGGAACTCCCACTAACATGCAAATAATCTTTCCATTTTTGAATTCATAACTAGAGGAAAAACCACAATGAAAGGGATTTGATAGGATCAAAGGAAAAAAGTAGAGAAAAGAGCTTGAGAAAGGGAAAAATCTAAGGGAGAATTCACAAAAAGCTTGAATTTGGAGGTGAATTGATCTCTTTTAAAAATAGGTTTAATTTTATTATCATTTACAAAACATTGAAGTATTCCTTCATTTTTTCAAATGATTTCATTGCATAGTAAAATGTGAGTTCTTTGTCTGTGTTTGAAACGGCCTTGAGCCAAACGTATGAGTATTGTTGACCACCTTGTGGGGTTGCATGGCCAATGACCTACCTTGTATGAGTACTATTAAATTTTAGAGCCTTATCGACTAACTCCAGAGCTAGGACAAGGCTTCGAGCCTTAAATAATTTAGTTATCATTTGATCTTACATGATGGTGATAGCCATACAATAGCTATCATAATTTCGTTCTAAATGATAGTGTTATTTAACATAGATAAACCTTGAAGAGGATCGACTATCAGTCCTATAGGAGGGACATGATACCTAGTACTTCCTTTAATAAATATTTTTACCCATTATCGGATGGCTTGATAATGGTAAAGGGCTTAGCAAATTCTATAAGAACATAACATATGTATGTATACTGTTGTTTTTTATGAATCCAGCCTCGTTTGATAAGAACAATGAAATAATTTTATGCTCGATATTCACTAATCCCTTGTTTGGTTTGATCTAAATGATCAATGGGTTGATTCTATTCATGTCATATATATCTATATGTATGGTGTAAAACTAGCAAGCCCATAACAGAATTTTCAAATATGATCCTTGTTTAGTTAAGGAAGAAATGTATAGGACATAGAAGGAGTAGTCGATCCTAGAGTGATCAGAGAATTTTTTTCTTATAACCATGGAAGCATGATTTCAATCAAGAACCTAGAAGTCATCTCGGTTTTGTTTCATAACGAAATGATTGCTTAGATGGCACATATGGTGAGCATGTCGGTCTAGTTTCTTTCATTTCTTCTTTAGTTTCCAAATGATTTTTTAGTATTCTTTATTTTTTCAAAATGATGAATAATGGACTTTTTGTTTTTCATGAATGAAGTTGGGTTAGCATAATTTTTTAGTGAAATTTTAATTGCTTTTCTTTGATATTAAAAGATGAGATAGTTTTAGATAATATTTGTTATTAGAAAAGCAACATTGTATATTATCTATTCATTATAAGATAACCTCGTTCTATTAAAAATAGTGAACATTAAATTGAAATATTATCATTTAGCATCTGAATAACATAATGGTAATGTAAATAGTAAATATTTTGTTGCAAATGACATTGATTTGTTGTAAATTTATCTTGTAGCTAAAAATAATCATGTTCATTAAATTGTTTAGTTGGAACAACATTTAGTAGTTGTAAACTATGAACATTCGATATGAAATAGCTTGTCTTATAACTACTTAGTAGGAAACAATATTGGTTCTATTAAAAATGATGAATGTTCATATGTAAACAACAATATTAGAGTATCAAAGTCTTTGAGAATGCAAAGAAACAACAGTATGTGTGAGATTGTTAATGTAGACTTATTCTGGATTATTTATTTTGACAAAAGAAACATCAAATGGAATGTTATTTAATGATTGCAATCTAATTTAATGACTTATTTTAGAATGTATGCACAAATGAAAAACTTATGTAGGCACATATATGTGTATGCACATAGACTTCATCTATGTACATACACATAGTTGCGACATGCCTTCTTTTGTTCTTAATTCATTTAAAAATGGATAATGCTTATGATGAAAAGAAAATATGAGTGATGAGAATGATATGACTCATTGTTGGATTACTCTATTTGAATCTTGTATTTGATTTCTATTTAGAGAGTAAATTAGTAATCTAATTTTTCTTTTTTGAAGACATATGTGACAAGAATATTCTAATACTTGAATGAAACAATGATACCTAAGAAGACTAGAGCACCTCAGAGTAGATGCTGTTAGAGGGTACATAGATTTTTTTTTATGTATTTTAGAAAGTTACATTCTGGTATGGGTGCCAAAATGGAGTTTAGAGAGTATAGGTTTACTTTTCCATAACCCATTGTTTGTTGTTGTTTCAAAACATTTAATATGATTGTCCAAGCAATATAGTTCATTTATATGCATGAACTTTGTGATATTACTCTTTTCCATTCTAAGCATAGATCTTGCATTTTCTTTTCTAATTGGTAAATAGAAACTGCATATTGATGTATGGGCATGCAAAAAATTCCACCTTCCAAACTGTTCTCTTGCTAAACTCTCAGTTCAAGGTAGAGTATTCTTCAAGTTGGAAGAATTATAGGGAACCGTAAGTTTCATGGTTGGGAATGAAAGTGCTTCAACCATGTTCTCATCTGCTAGTGGAGGTGAATGTCAAGAGGAACCATAGTTGTTCACAAGACTATTTGAGTCTAAGATGTAACTTGATGTAATACATTCATATATTTGATGTAAAGTGTACAATGTAATGACTTTGTCACCTTAGGAGCCAAGTCAAACATGATATTGTAATTTAACTTTTCAAGTGAATATATAAATCATTGACTCAATTTAAATGGATGTGTAGCTATGATTGACTTTAGCCACTAGTTATGTCTTTTTAATTTGCAATGTATTCATGTGTCATTTACAATAATGTTAATTAAGTAATAATTTAGGATGGGTTATTATAATCTCATATAATTTTTCATATTATAATAGATATGAAAATAATTGGTATTAAAATTTTGCCTTCATTAACTCATTAAATTATATAATTTTTGTCCCAAAAGTAAT
>VDFB02105785.1:556600743-556649404 GCA_007258455.2 Sequoia sempervirens
AGCCTATTGATTGCTATTTTTGCAACACATTTCACATTCTTGGCCAAGAAATATAGTTCATTTCTATATATGAACTTTTTGATATCACTCTCTACCTTTCCTAGCATAGATATTACATTTTATTTTCCAAGAAATAGATAGAAATTGCATGTTGATGTATGGGAACGCACTAGATTGCACCTTACATATTGTTCTCTTGCTAAAATCTCTATGCAGGGTCGTGTATTCTTCAAGTTCGAAGAATTTTGGGCAAGCGTAAGTGTCATGGTTAGGTTGTAAAGCACTTCAACCATTTTCTCATCCACTAGTGGAGGTGAGCGTCAAGAGGAACCATAGTTGTTCACAAGACTATTTTAGTTTAAGATATAACTTGATGTAATACATTCATGTATTTGATGTAAAGTGTACAATATAATGACTTTGTGGCCTTAGGAGCCAAGTCAAACATGATATTGTAATTTGACTTTTGAAATGAATATATGAATCATTGACTAAATTTAAATGGACATATGTAGGTATGATTGACTTTAGGCACTAGTTATGTCTTTTTAATTTCAAATATATTCATGTGTCATTTACAATAATGTTAATTAAGTAACAATTAGGATGGGTTATTACATTTGGTATCAAAGCATAGGTTCAACTCTAGGCTTTTTGAGTCTACCATAGTTATGACTAGGGATAGTTGACCCTTGACCAAAATTTAGTTATCCTAAGAATTAACTAAACTTGGAATAAATGCAGGTATGGGAAGGTCAAATGTAGGATGAAAGAAAGGGAAAAGTGTTAAAACGTCACGTAAGAATGACATAAAGGAAGAAAATGCCAAGACAAAGGTTCAATAAGAAATTCCCGATGATGAAACTCTAGCTCAGGCCCTTACATGACTCAAGCTAGAGAGAGGTTTAAAGATTGAAGATAAGCAAACACCTAAGATCAAAATCCTTTCCACAATCTGGGATTTGCCTATAAGGTGTGGAACCAATGCACCCTTGTTGACTAAAAAGGAAAAGGAGAGTCTGCATGCTCAACCATCCTCTTTTGTAAAGTTTGATGTAAATTCGGATGAGGACCCAGAGGAATTTCCTCTTTTTGATGAGAAATAAGAATGATGTAACAAGAAGCCTTTTGTAAATAAGGGTCTATTCACTCACCCTTAATATAAATAAAATAAGATAAAAAAAAATTTGGTGTGTTCAAATGAAGGACTCCAAAATGTGTTTATTATCCATGAATGTGTATGAATTCTAAGAATGAGAGATATATGCATATGAAAAATCATGTGATGTAGAATAAGAATTTTTATTTTTAGAACCCTATGTTGAGATGCAAAAAATGTGAATACGTTGTAGGATAAGTGTGGGATAACATGGTAACTACCAGGAAAGATGTGGGTGGTAGTGGTCCTGATAACAAACCTAACAAGATGCTACAACAGATTCTAGAGATTTTGAAATGGAAATAGTCTCACATGGATCACATAGAGAAAAAATTACGAGTGGCATGAAAGGGACGAGACTGCAGGAATGTAGAAGGCAATCAAGGAGATAGTGGTCTAGGGGTAGGTCCATGAGAGCGAATTAAGGAAGAGCTTGGGAAAGATTTCAAAAGATTACCACCACCAAAATTCAATGGTAAGGCTATTAGAGAAAAATCTAAGGATTGGATTAGAGAGATGGAAAAAATACTTTGGGCTCTATAACCTTTCTGAACAGACTAAGGCGGAATGGGCTACATATTAGCTCTCAGGTGGCACATCGACTTGATGGGATAGTGAGAAGTTAGAATGAAATATTCAACCTACTGAGATCACTTGGGAACTCTCCCTCCAATCCTTTAGGAAGAGATGATTACCATATCTTTTCTTTGACAAGAAAGTTATGGAATTTCAAAACTTAACCCGGGGAAATATGACTATGATTCAGTATTGGGAAAAGTTCACCACCATGTTCAAGTATGTGCCTTCGTATTAGGGAGATGAATGGTTCTATATCTAGAAATTTATAATGGGATTCAGACCCCACATAAGAGCTGAAGTGGATATGCATGAATCTCAAACAATGAATGAAGTCTTCCAAAAATCCACCAAATAGGAACAAAAATTGCAACAGTTATCCAATATTTGTAGTGACTCAAATTCTAAGTTTCAGTATGGGAAAAAGAAATTTCATAAAGGAGACAAGAGCCATCATATCCATAATCTCAAGAGGGGAAGTGAGTCACATGAGAAGGGTGAAGATGGTAATGGTGGAAATAATAGAAAGAAAACAAAAGCAAGGGTAAAGATGACCATAAGAAGAAGGGCTTTAGAGAGGAAAAGCAAGGAGGTCACAAATGGCCTAATGATGGATGTTATACTTGTCAAGGTGATCATTATTCCTCAAATTTTCCTCAACGGCTCAAGTCATAGAAGGAAGGAAGCTACCAGTAGACTCAACATCACAAAATCCACACTACAATGGATAACAGACAAGAAAAGTATCAAGCTTCGCTAATTCAGTTGATGGTTAAGCTCTATGGCCAATCTATCTCTATCTTAATTGAAACTGGAGCTACTCAAATTTTTATAGATCCTAGAATAATATCCAAGATACCCATTAGACCTGGATACATGGAAAATTCATGGACAGTTTAGTATGGTAATCAAGAAAAGTAGAGGGTAGATACCTATCTCTTTTGTAGTGAGTTACAGATTCCAACCTTTCAAACTCAAGTAAACTTGTATGTGGCACCTTTATGCTCATATGATGTAATTTTGGGAATAAATTGGTCAACTGAGCATAAGGATATAGTAAATTATGAGGATAAGGTGGTCAATTTTTTGGATGATTATGGAAACCCAATTGAGGTTTGTGGAATGCAGAGACCCTTAGAGCTTAAGATAGATTTTTATGATACAACTCAAGAAGTATCATCAAAATGGATGTGCAAGTTATTTATTGCATGTCAAAAATCTTTATAGCAAGGACCATATTTAGATGACTATACTCTTCTCAAGGAGTTCCAAGATGTATTCCTTGATGAACGTATGGAGTTTCCTCTTAAGCGAGAATTCAAATTTTCTATCGACCTTGTTCCAGGAGCTAAGCCTCAATCTAAGGCACCCTATTGGATGACCACCACAAAACTTTATGAACTGAAGGTCTAGTTAATGGAATTATTGGACAAATGGCTTATAAGACCTAGTGTGTCTCCTTGGGGAGCACCAGTTATATTTGTAAAAAATAAGGATGGAACTTTGTGTCTATATATAGATTATTAGATATTGAAAAATGTGACCATCAAGAATCGGTATCCACTCTCGATTATTGCTGAGTTTTTTGACCAAATGAAATGAGCAATAATGTTCTCCAAAATTGATCTCACATCAAGGTACCATCAGTTGAGAATTAAGGAAGAAGATATTTCAAAGACTACATTTAGAACTTGGTATGGACATTATGAGTTCACAGTGGTACCTTTTAGTTTGAGTAATGTGCTAACAACTTTTATGAACCTCATGGATAGCGTATTCAAAGACTACTTTGATGATTTTTTTCTAATGTTCATTGACGAAATTCCAGTCTACTCAAAGACTATCGAAGAGTATGATAGACATTTGATGATATTTTTTCAGTGACTAAGAGAAAGGAAACTCTTTGGGAAGCTATCAAAGTGTTCATTCTATTAGGATAGTGATGCAAGAGCATCTAGAAGCATTCAAATTAGTTGGGATAGTGAAAATTTAGTTCCACAATATGGGAGAGAGTGACCTTGGAGAATACCACATTTTATCACATTTGCATGTTAGAGGCTACAGATCTAGAATTGGTTACTAGACACCATGAGCTATGAAATATTAGAAATTTAGATGATTTGGATTTTCTCCCAAGGAGATATCATTAACAGAAGATTACCTGTGTTCATAGAGCAGATCCAACAGTGTCCAATGAAGTCTAATTGGTTTGCAAAGCAATTACATGACTTGTGGAGCCAAAAGGAATATTGTTCAAGGAAGTTAAGGACCTTGCTGAACTTCATGGAGATCTACAGGAATTTCTATGTATCAACAAAGCAACACCTTGTGTTTAGGCCCAACCTATTTATGTTTGCATGTTTCATAACTAGTCGTTGCAATTAGGCCGACTTGATAATGATTAGAAGGCTTGCAGAGGATATAAATGGATTTTTACAAGGCAATGATCGATAACATGAAGTTAAGAAGCAAAATGAAGAAGTGCTTTGATCCGAAAAATGTAGCAAAATAGAGAAGAAGAGCAGACAGCAGCAGAAGTTGCAGAGCAGAAAGTTGAGGATTAGCATAATCATATCATGGAAGAATGTTGATGTATAAATATTTTGTAATCGCTAAGATGCGGCCTAGAATTTGTAAAGCCCTTGAGGCATGTGTAATTTGGTTTGAAGTTATAATATATGAGGAGTGAGGTTTGAAGGTTGGGTTTTCCCTTGTTAGGGATTTCCCAGGATATATCTTGTGTCATGTGTTCATAAATATTATTTATCTTCCTGATGATTAGCTATTAGCTTTCATTTCATATCTATTATGATCATGGAGTTAGTGGATTAGGCTGCAAGGCTGGAGAGTCCTTCATTGGATTCTCCTACCTTGACTGCATCAAATGGTATCAGAGATGGTTGTGAGTCTATTGGTTGGTTGTGAATCTATTGGGATGATTGTGTACCTTTTGAGAGGATAGAAACTATTGGAGAAGTGTGAAACCATAGAAGTAATAATTATCATCATAGAAGAAAGATCATGGCAAGAAAGATTCAGGGAAGCTTTCAAGTTTAGTTTTTCATCTAATTTATTTCAATAGGGAAATTTGGAAAGAGGATGAACAATCAAAATGAAACCCTAATATGCAAAAGGGATACTGTGGAAGAATAATTGTGTGAAATAAATAAGTGTAATTTAAAATTGATGAAAAGGATGAAGGAACTAGGAGAAGATAAATATCATGCTCTTGAAGAAAAAATGAAAAATGTAAAAGAAAGGAATGAAGAATTAGAAGTAGAGTTGAAGTTGCTTGAAGATGTTGAAAAGAGATTTGTAAAATTTGAAGAAGGATTCAAGTTGTTTGTAAAAGTGGAAAAGAGGAACAAAGATTTGGAGGAAAGTTTGAAAGAGTTGAAAAAGGAGAATAGTTTACAGAAGAATGAAATATTTGAATTGAAGTAACATGTTAAACAATTGGAACAGTCACTTGTAGCATGCAAGAAGAAGAATGAGAATCTGAGATTTAAGCCTAAACTTTGTGATTTTTCTTGTGATACTAATTATTTGTGTGATGTTGTAGAAGCCCCTTTAGGAAGTGAGATTGGAGATAACAATGTAGATAAGCCTATAATTGTTGGTGATGGTATTAGTTTCAAAATCAAGTAGAGAATGGGATATGAAGAAAAAGTATTGTGAAAGCATCAAAAAGGAATTATAGAACCTTTTGAACTAGTAATGAGACCCAAAAGTGGAAGCCTTGGATATGACATAGGTAAGGATGTTGTTACAAGTTGAAACAAGTCAAATCAGGGGAGAAAAAGTATGTATTTTTCACATTGTAATAAGAATTGAAATGAAAAGGAATTATGTTGGGATGTACACCCTTGAAAATTATGTGGATTAAGGAATCATTCTAAAAAGGTTTATTGGAATAGAATGAGAAGAATAAATCCTATGACATATTGTATGCAAATGGATTATGGATGGATTGATTGATAAAAATGGAAACATGTTATTTGTATGTTTAGAAGGTTGTACAGATGGAAGCATTCATATGTTGGAGGAAAAGAGGGATTAGGATAGAGAGAAAGAAGACCTTATGTAGAGCAGAACAAGGATAGTTATTCAAAATATAAAGGGAGAGATGACAAGAGTCACAATTCTTATTACAATAAAGGATATAGAAGAGATGAAAGAGGATTTGATAGAAGACCATTTAGAAGAATTTATTTACAAGTTTGGAGGAGAGAAGAATCAAGCATGAAAATTCATCAAGAACCTACTACTGGAGAAGCTAATGAAGAAGAAGCAAAAAATAATACAAAGAAAGTTTGTGCAAAGGAAGAAGAACCTTTTGAGTCATTAGATTTAATAGAGAAACCAAAAGAAGGTGAAGCATTTATCTTCAGGAGAATTTTTTTGTAGACTAAACATATGAGAAGCTAGAACAAATTTTCAAAACCACCTGAGAAAGTAGTGCAAGAGAAATTTTGTGTGAACCAGAGTGAAGCATAATAGGAAAATGGGATTCATATTGTAGAGAAATTAGAAGTGACAAATATTCTACTAAAAGTGAAGGTTCATACACAAAATTGAAGTGAATATAGATAAGTGATGCAGATGGTATGGGACTTTGAAGAAAACACAATGATTCTCAAGAATTTCAAAGATGCACTCTTAAACCCTATTCTAAGCACCCAGATTGAGAAAAGGCTTCAATAGTGTACTTATAACTTATATGCTTTCCTTATGGACCCAAACCCTTGGAGTGACCTCAACAAACCCAACCAAACTTTTCTTTATTGGTTTCAAAGCCCCAACCTCTGACTTCAAAAACCCACTTTTTCACCTTGACTAGGCTTCTAACCCAACTAGGCCTCTAGCAATGGTTTTTTGAACCTTTCACTCAACTTTCCAAAAGGACTTCCTAGAATAATGATAGTTTTAGATGTAGTTTATGATCCTACACAACATATCCAAACCTTGATGGCACTTGTTTTGGATCAAACCTACCAAAATCTGTTGTTTCCTCAAATTTAAGGCCTAATTAGCCCTCTTTTTCAAAGCAACCCCTCTCCAATCTTATCCCCTGACTATGAAACTTTCAACAGTGTCTTAAAATGTTTCCAAACTAAGGATTTTTAGGGTCTTAGTCTTCTATGACACCCTTAAAACCCTCACTAAATTGCTCCAAAACTAGGGCCTCTTGAAAATTAGCTTTCCCAACACTTCCAGAACCTTTTCTTGGACTTTTCACCAATAACTAAAAATTCTTAATCAATCCAAACTCAAAAAAATGCCCTTTGTTTAGGCAGAACTCCCACTTCTATACCTTAGCCTCCATTTTCATGCACTTTACATAGTGAAAACTCGGTGTACACCTTAGTATTCCTCCTTCCTGCACATTAACTTGTTAGATTTGTATGGTAAATGTTAAATGTGACCCATTTCATAGGTTTTAGTCACAATCCTCCATGAAATGGATCAATCATCCATAAAAACTCTCAAAACTAGTGAAAATTTTGTATTTTCTTGAGGACAGACAGCAATATAATACAAGAAACTAGTTATAAACATGTATTAGGACATGAAAAGGTTTAAATACATGTAGATACAAGTCTCTAAATCATTCAATGGAGCATTTAATCAATAACAATCATATATTCATAAAAAAGACAGGAAAAAGCAAGAAATTGATGTTTTATTGCTTCTTCCCTGTAGCAGTCTGTATAATTTCTGTAATATCAGCTAACCCTTTGTACAAATGCCTTCCATAGCCTTATAGTCTCATTCCCCAACTATCCCAACTGATTGGGATTGAGTTTATTACATCATTATTGCTAAAACATCAAAAAACCTACTTACCCACCTAAACACAACTAGCCGTTGGTTTTTCAAATTTTGAATTTCCAACTTGCATTTTAGTGTTTTCTACTAACTAGAAACCTTCAAAAATATTACATCATTATTATCCAACCTTATGGACATGATTAAAACAAAAAAAAACCTATCTAGACTCTTAGGACACTATTTGTCAATTATAATGCATTTTGGTCCTAGGGTCCTTATTAGGACCCTTAGGACTTTTCATTCTTCTAATGTCTTCATCCATTCCAAAGGCCATTATAGGCTCCAAGATAGCATAATTGATGCTCTGAGGTGATTGATAGGTCTTCATGACCCTTGCCTTCTCCTGACTCTTCTAATGGCCTTTAAGGAGCTTGGGTGCCCCTGCACCAATAAGGAAATAAAGAACAGTATAAGAATAGTATATGCAGAAAGAAACTATTAGATCCCGATGAGTGCAGAGGAGATTATATATGGAATCAGAGATTAGACAATGTTGCAAAGAGAATTCAATATTTTATCAGGAAGTAACTATTTGTTCCAAAGGATGCATGTATGTATTGATTGACTCTTAACTGATTGATTGAAGCATACAATGATCTTGAGGCAACTTGTGGACAAGAATTGCTTAGACCACTGATTAGTGAGGTAGTGTAAAGCTTGTAAGTAAACTGTCAAACCTAGACCATAACAAGATGATGAACTTGAGGCAACTTGTGGAGAAGACTGGCTTAGACTGTTGATCATTGAGGCAGTGCAAGGCTTGCAAGTAGACCACCAAATCGAGATCACACTTGAGGTGGTTTTGTAGGGTGGACGTGAACAAATCGTCGACCTTCAGGAAGTTGCAAGTACCTATGGAGAAATCACCAAACCAATTCAAAGAGAAAACATTAAACTTGACACAATACAAACCAAAGTGAAGAGTCTCACTTTTCAAATAACCCTGAGAGTCTGATGCAAGAGCATCTAGAATCATTCAAATTAGTTGGGATAATGAACATTCAGTTGTAGAGTACCAAAGGGAGCAACCTTGGAGAATACCGTATTTTACCACATTTGCATGTCAAAGGTTAGAGAGTTGGAATTGGTTACTAGACACCATGAGCTATGACATATTAGAAATTTAGATCATTTGGATTTTCTCCCAAGGAGATATCATTATTAGAAGATTTCTTGTGTTCATAGAGCAGAGTCAATAGTGTTCAGTGAAGTCTAATTGGTTTGTGAAGCAATTTTGTGACTTACAGAGCCAAAAGGAATATTGTTCAAGGAAGTTAAGGACCTGGCTCACCTTCATAGAGATCCACATGAATTTCTATGTATCAGCAAAGCAACGCCTTGTGTTTATGCTTGACCTATCTATTTCTACACGTTTCATAACTAGTCGTTACAATTAGGCCAAATTGATAATGATTAGAAGGCTTGTGAAGGATATAAATGGAAGATAGAGGATTGTTACAAGGAATTTATCAATAACAAGAAGTTAAGAAGCAAAATTAATAATTTTTTTTATTCAAAAAAGTAGCACAATAGAGAAGAAGGCAGAACAAAGAGCAGAAGTTATAGAGAAAAAGGTTGAGGATTAGCAAAACCATATAATGGAAGAATGTTAATGTATCAATATTTTGTAATCCTTGGGCTATGGCCCAGAATATGTAAATCCTTGAGGCATTTTTAATTTGGTTTGAAGTTATAATATATGAGGAATGAGCTTTGAATGTTGGTTTTTTCTCTATTAGGGTTTTCCTAGGATATATCTTGTGTCATGTGTTCATAAATATCTTTTATCTTCCTAATGATTAGCTATTAGCTTTTGCTACATATCTATTATTATCATGGAGTTAGTGGATTAGGCTCCAAGGCTAGATAGTCCTTCATTGGACCCTCCTATCTTGACTGCATCAAATTGGGTGCACTATTTAGGCTATATCATTTCAACTGAAGGAGTCTTCATAGACCCCAAGAAGATCAAGGTGATTGTGGAATGGCCAGTGCCTCAAAATGTCTTAGAATTCCATAGCTTCATGGGCCTCATGAGATACTATAGGAATTTTTGGCAAGGTTTCTCCTAGATTGCATCTTCTATTACCTCACTCCAAAGGACTGGAATACAGTTTTAATGGCTAATAAATTCCAATAGGCATTCCAACTCATGAAGGAGAGGCTCACAATAGCACTACTGCTAACCATCCCTCATCCTAATGGGAGATTCATAGTAATCACATATGCTTCAAGAGAGGGATTGGGAGTAGCATTAATACAAGACAAACAAATGGTAGCATATGAAACAAGGAAGCTAAAGTAGCATGAAGTGAACTACATGCCTCAAGATTTAAAATTAGTTGTAATAGTTCATGCCTTACATGTGTGGAGGTGTTAACTTTGGGAAAGATGTTTGAACTCAAGATATACCACTTAGGATTGAGATACATATTTACCCAACCAAACCTTAATGTGGGACAAAGAAGGTGGTATGAATTCCTTAGCGGGTATGACTTTGGAATTGAGTATATAAAGGGAAAAGAGAACAAAGTGGCTTATGCTCTTAGTAGATGAGGATATTTGGTAGCCATGATCTCAACAAGGTCTAACTTGAGACAACAAGTGATTCAATATCTACCAAGGGATGAGCACTATGAGAGAGTGAAGAGTGTGCTAGCAGTAAATCCTTCAGATCATCAACTCAATGGGTATGCGATCGAACCAAATGGTATTTTGAGATATTAGAGAAAAAAATGTGTTCCTAACTCTAGAGAGCTAAAAAAAGTTAGTTTTAGAAGAGGTTCACAATGCCCCTTATTTAGGAAACCCCAGAGTATCCAAGATGATCATAGATTTGAAAACTGTATTTTTGGCCTAAGCTTAGGAAAGATGTACTAGAGTACATAGTTAAATTCTTAGAGTGCCAACAAGTCAAGGTTGAGCATGCACATCCAACTGGGTTATTGTATCCTCATGACATACCTGAGTATAAATGGTAGGTGATTAGTATGGGTTTTTTTATACGGGTTTCCGTTGAGCAAGAACAAGCATGATGTTATCTTGGTCATGATTGATAAGTTAACTAAGGTTGTGCATTTCATTCTTGAAAACCATAGGAATGGATCATTGACCCTAGCTAATAAATTTGATAAGAGATATTTCGCTTACATGGAATGCCAAAGACTATCATTTGTGATAGGGACACACAAACCTCAAGGTTTTGGACAACCCTGAATGTTGTATTGGGAACCAAATTGAATTTTAGATCAACTTATTATCCTTAGATTGATAGGGAGACAAAGAGGGTGAATTAGGGTATGTGTAGGATCATGATGGGCCAAAAAGTGGCAATATGATGGGTATGTGGCTGATGACTATTTTTTTACCCAAAATTGATGAAATAAAAAGGGTTTTTAAAGGAGATTTTCATATTTCCACCAGTATAAATTATGCTTTACTTTGAATTTAATAAGTAATTATTATTCATTTTCTATTCAAATTACAACTAAAATCCTAATTGATAGGCTGATTGAAAAACATCTATAGCTTTCAAATGGTATCACATTTTTAAATCAAAACATGCACCACATTCTATGCTTCACATACTATAGGATTAAAAATAAAAATGAATTTCATGAAGTTTGACCAAGTTAAGGTGGTGACATACGAAGTTTTATATTTTTTTAAAATTGTAATAAAAAATTCATAATTAATTATTTACTTGGAAAAAAATTACAAAAAAATATGAATCACATCGGGCATGAGTCCTCTACTTATATCTAAAATATTATAAAAAAATATTATCATTTTATTATGGTTAGGCTGGTCAGACAGACACCTACTTCTTATTTTTTCCTTGAAATTTAAATACCACTGTATTGAAATTTCAAACTTTCACCACATAGATTTTTTTTTAAGAAAACATACCTAGTAGTTTAGAAACTACATTCAATTTTCTACAAATTCTATTCTTAAACATTTTTGAAATAATATAGATAACTTATTCACTTTTTTACGTCAAGTTGCCTAACTCTGATTTTTCTAAACTTTTTGCCACTTAATGACCTATTTTTTCCATGATGATCCTGAACATACCCATTAGGCAGTCAAAGATCTCCTCTGAATGTATTTTGTGGACCAACAATATAGGTGGGAAGAGTATTTTCTTTTGGTAGAGTTTTTTTACAACAACTCTTATCATACATCCCTGGGCATGGCACCGTTTGAAGCTTTGTATGGGCGAAGTGTCGTACCCCCATCAATTGGGATAAATTGGAGGACAGTATCATAGTAGGAACTAGATTTCTTAAGTAAATGGAAGAAAAAATTAGGTTCATTAAGAGCATATTGAAGGAAGTGGTAGACCGACAGAAGAGTTATGCTAACAAGAATCAAACTCTTAGATAATTCACAACCGGGGACAATTTTTTCTTGAGAGTTAAACCTCATAAAAGTTCTATTGCTTTTTGAAAGTCTTCCAAGTTGGCCCCAAGATATATTGGACCATTTGAAGTCTTGAAAGTGATTAACCTAGTTTCTTATAGACTAGCTCTACCACCTATTTTGGCTTGACTTCATAATGTGTTTCAAGTTTCCTTGCTTAAGACCTATCATCCTAATGTGACTCGTGTGCTTGATTAGAAATCCTTGCAGCTACAGGATCTAGGAGAGGTCCTAGTGGAGCTCATTAGAATCCTAGATAGACACAATGTTAAGTTGCAAAGTAGAGATATTGCTCAGTTTAAGGTCCAATGGGACCGGTACATAGAAGACAATGCTACTTGGCAAAATGTATAAGAAATAGAATGCTCCTTTCCAAATTTTCTTTCTTGACAAAGAGACCTGAACAATTTTTCTTGAATTTTTTTGGATTGAGATACTATGATCTTCTATGTTTTAATTTTGATCTTGAAATAGACATATATAATTTGATCTGATTTTGAAATAGACGTATATAATTCTATGAGATGTTGAAATAGACATGTATGCTCAAATTTTACATAATTGTTTTCTCAATTTACTAGACATAGAGAGGATGTTTCTTCCAAGAGGGGAAGGATTTCATTATCCAATTTTATTGCATATTTATTATAATATGGTAAATTGAATTATTGAAGAAATTCAATATATATTAAATGGAAATTTTGGAATTTTTAAAAAAAATAGATTGAAAGAAGTTGATTGATGTTGACAATGCAAACTTTTGAAAATTATCTTATATGTTATCAAGAATTGAATGCTACTTATAAATTTTGCAATTGCAAGTGTGTGTAGTTGTAGGGTGACAGGTTGAAGGATGAGAGCACGATTGAAGTAGGATTGTTTAGTCAGATTGAATGGTAAGCCAGTTGGAATTTGGGTGCACACACCACAAATGGCATGATGACTTGCATTTGAACCATTTTGCATATATAGAAGAATGTAATTTCATGACTCGAATTATTTCAGTGATTGAAAATGAATGTCTTGTAGATTAAATTATCTACCTAAACTCTATGTTTTGAAGAAAACAAAACTACATATTTTAAAGAATGATTAAAAGGATAAGAGTTTCATTATGTGAAATTAAGTAAAAAGAAATCCCTTTTAGTTCACATATATATAGATTCTTGAGAAGAAATTAAAGTTCCTTATTTAATTAAATGATAGCATATGGAACTCATAAGCTTCTTTAAACAAATAATCTACACATGAATATATATATATATATATATATATATATATATATATATATATATATATATGTATGTATGTATGTAAATAAATGTGAATACATACATACATATATATATATACAAAATTTTAGAAAAAATATCCCTTTTACTTTTCCTTGTGAACCATCAATTTTAAGGTGTGTTCTATGTAATTCTCTTGCACTCTTAGGGTTTTTCACCTAAAAGGAGAGAGATAGAACCCCAAAATTGAGGTGGTTCACTCAAAATAAGGAATGTAAGATGGAATTGAGACTAAATGAAATGCTCTAAATGCAACTAAGTGATGAAATTAATTGATTATGAATGTAAAACTAATGAAATATGAAATGTTTGAAAACACGGCAACATTTGCAAAAATGAACTAAAAATGTGAACTAATGCAAACAAAATTGAATTAGGTTTAACAGAGTGCACCAGGAAATTGAATGTTGATCTAGGAAGGTTTTGAAAACTTGTAGAAATCACTATTGGTGACCAATGGGACTCATTCACCACTGATGAGGAATCAGTCCTCCTACTGGTAAAAAGACTTGAAACTGCTTTCTGATTGTCAAGAACTAGATTCTAACAAAATCAACTTTTTTAGCCTATAGGTGGGACTCATTTTCCACTAATGGTGAATCATTCCTCCTCCAAAATTCCACAAATTCAAAGGTCGAACCTATAGGTCTAGATCTGCACTTGTCTTTTGTTGGTATATGGTTTGGATAGACTATTCTTGGCTTCTTGTGTTGTCATTGATGGCAACTGGAGTCAGCAGTATGGTCCACAGTGTAGTAGTTGCTCCTATCGACAAGAGAAGTAAGTGACTATAATCTACCTACATAAAGTATGAAGAATAGTCCATCTGGTTGAAAATTCGATCTATGTATTTTGAATTAGGGCATAATTGTGTATAATTACCCAATGATACATCACAAACTAACCTAAGGTCTTTTTGAATAAAAACCCAAAAGGAATTTTGAATTATTTTGAGTTTGGAGCTAGAGGGACTCATTTTACACCCATGAAAAATGGGTCCCACTCTAGCCTTGTAAGTGTGTGTCAAGAATTAAGTTGCATTTAATGTGGTTTGTCAGGTTTACATTCAAAAATACACTTAACTATGACTTGTAAGTGCATTTAAAGGGGTCATACAAGTAGAAGAATGGTGTAAATAGTGATAACAAGTCTAAAAAAGTGTTAAATCTTGTTACAAGACTTTATAAAAATTTAAAATAGGACTTGATAAGGGATGAAAAGTTGATTTTTAGATGAATTATAATGAAAAGAGTCTAGAAATGTGTAGAAATGTATTACAACACTTCACAACACCTTCACAAGACATCATAATTTGAATATTTAGGACCTAATGTGAATGCATTCATAAGTTAAATTACAACATTAAATCAAAGAAAAATATATCAAGCATCACAAGAGAAAGACTTAAATAACCATGAAGATCTCAATGATCCATTTTTATATGGTACACCTTGCTTGTTTGGTCCCTCCTTGTAAAACTGAGCTCAATATTGCCTTGATTTAGTGTTATAATGTGTTTGAAACATTCACATTAGGTCTTGGGCCCTTGTGTATTAATGAAGATAAATGTTACCTTGCTAAAGTGTTGTGAAGTGTTGTAACACACTTTCACACTTTTCTTAGGTTTTATTAATTAACTAAACTTAATAAATTCATTTTTAACATTAATCATGCCTTGTTTAAAGTGTTGTAAAGTGTTGTAACACACTTTCACACTTTTCTAGGGTTTTCATAAATAATTAGGCATATTTATGTTTTAATTGGCTTTATTTTGCATCCACAAGCCTCATTTAATGCATCTTTTTTAGGATAATCCTAACACAAACCAAAATCCAATCAAAATTTAGGATTTTTCAAGCTATGTAGCCCAAATTTAGTGATTTGTGACTCATTTTCCATCTTGGGTGAATGAGTCCCACCTAGGTTTTTGGGTCCTGAACTAGGTTTCACACCTTTCTAAGAATTTTTAAAAATGGTCCCATAAATTATGCCTAATGAGAGTCATTTACCACCTTGGAAGAATGAGTCTTGTGTGGCCAAAAATCAAAATTAATTCAAATTTGTGGTTGTATTTTATCCTCCTAGATCTGATGTCATCTTGTAGTATTCTAATTTCATGAATTTTTGCATAACTAAGAATAAATACAAGTTTTTTTCACACATTTTCACCCCAAGTATTGAAGTATTCATCCTTATAGAAAATTAGAGTTCACAAGAGTATTCAAGTGTTTACAAGACATTCAAGAGAATTCAAGAATATATTATCAAGAGTCTTAGAACATTCTTCAAGCATCAAGCATCATGTCAAAGACTTCATGCATCATTTTTGTTTTTGCGCTAACAATTGTGATGTAGGGTTTTTATTATTCAAGCTAACATTTCATCCAAGATCTATCACATTCAAGCAAGAGTCAAGATCCACATCCATTGGAGCTATCTCACACATGTATGCAACACTTCATTGCTAGGGTTTTGTGAGTTGCAACATCATATCTTATTTATTCATCATTCTCCAGTCCTATTTCATTCTATTTCAAGGTTTGATTACTGGAAAATAGGCTTTGACCAAGGAAAACCCCTGTCCCCTAAGAAACAACATTTTTCCCTCTCTTTAGTCTGTGATTTGTAGGTTTAGATTGAAGAAACATTGAAGAGAAAGTTTGGAGAAAGTTTTCAAAGTGTCTAAAAGTTGTCAAAGTTGTCATCAAGCATTAGAGAGAATTGGAGAACACCTATAGGTTGATTTATAGAGATACAGATCTAGAAACCTAAAGAAGCAGATTGAGTAGAATGAGAAGAGTATATTTAGACCTTGAAGTTTAAAAAAACCCTAATTGGATTGATTCACCACTTCTGGCGAATGAGTCTCAATTTAGGTCAAAATTTAGGTTTTTATAGATTTGAATACCCATTTTCAAGATTCCTATTTTTGCATAGAAACCTGGATCTAGAACTAATTCACCAAGCTTGGTGTATGAGTCCTAGTCAACATTGAATTCAAATTGTCCAATATTTCAAAGCTTCAATCAGTCATCTTCAGATTCCTAAGTGCAGACATTTCATCTCACAGCTTCTTATTCTTTTTTATTTTCATTTTTAGTTCATCTAGTTAAATTTTCCATCATATTAGGGTTAATCATGTCATCTTGCATTGTATTGGGATATTTGGGGTTACCCTTTAATGAAATAATTGGAAAGTGGTGTGCTCTATGTTATAAATAATACAAAATCATTCTAGCCCCATTTTTCTTTGTTTCATTTTAGTGAACCTACATTTAGAACATTATAATTTTGATTTGGAGTGAATCATCATCCTATATCTTGCTTGCATTAACATTGCGTTAAGGTTTGCATTAATTAATTGGAACTCTAGGGTTTCTAATTTTGCATTAGTGAAAGTTCATATAGCTTACATTTTTTGTATCTTAAATCATTGAAAATCATATAAAATCTACATTTTCACTTAAGATATAGATCATACAACATAAAAAGCATAAAAGCCAATTTAAATTTTCTAAACAATTTAAAAAAAACCCTCACTAGGACTCATATGCCCCCATGGGAAAACTAGTCCTGGTGTAGATTCTACACTGCACTTTCTAGCATTCAAAACATTGTTTCTAAGCTTTTGTTTGCTATTGATACCTCTCTATTTTAGTTTACAAAATTTATGTTATAGTCATTTCATTTTTCTTAGCTTATATTGCATTTGCATTCATCTTGCATTTATAATCCCTTGCATGAGCATTTGGTCTCCTATTGCTAATACTATAATGAGAGAAAGTTTGAGACACATGTCATCTCACGATAGCACAATCATCGTGGATCTTGGGTTGTCTAACTCTTTCACTCCTAGTATTGAAACTAGTACACTACGTATGGACCATACCATTAACAACTCTTTTCCTTCAAGTAGTGTGATGCATGTTGAAACAAGGGTTGATAATAATTCACAAGAAAACATAATTCAAATTCATGAAGACTTAGCAAACCTACAAAATCAAGTGCAAATTGACAACATTTCAACTATTGCCATACCTACTAAAGATAACATTCACCACATGCTTTCAAGTGAAGATGGACTTGAACTTGTGAAAAACGGAGTTCAAATCTTTGGAAAAAACCTCATGTCAACCACTAGTTTTCCTTTACCTAAAGCAATGTCACAAGCCAAGGAAGAATTCAAATTCCTCCTCCAACAACAATTTCCTCAATTCTTACCTATACCAACCCTCAAGTCACAAAAATTTCCTTAATTCCTACCTATACAAACTAGTAATTGATTCCTTCCTCGAGTATTTCCTTTAGCATCCCTAGTGCCTTTGTGGCATCACACATCATATCTACTACCACTTTACCACCTATAAGCATTACATTCACTTGTCCCTCAAACACATAAACCCCTTCACCTTTCTCACTTCCATCTCATAACACAAGTAATGACCCTCTCTTAAACCAACTCTTCCAAACCATTTCATCCCTTCAAAAAAAAAATTTCCACCAACAACCAAAATTAAAAATGGATCACCTACATATTATGTCAAAAACAACCTAGTATCCTTGGAGATATTGCGAACATTGATGCCACAAGGTTTAGAGGTTCCTAGATTTGAGAAATATGGGGGAAAAGGAGATACAAAATATGGCTAATAATCGAGATACAAAATCAACCTCTAGTCATAGTGAGAAATATGAGTCCGCGAACCAAAACCATTCCCAACATTTTAGAAAATATACTAAAGGTTTCCTTCAATTCAATCCCCTTGAACAAAAAACTCAAAATACCTATACCAAGTAGTTGTTGTTAGGGCTGCGATACCCTTTAGCTACGGGGACCCAAAAAGACAATTCACTCCCTTACCCGATACTTTTCATAACACAATATCACAACTCCTAGAATAGAAAATGATTACCTTGCCTCTTGTTAAATAGCCCAATCCTAATAAACCATTTCCCACAAACTTTAAACCAATTTCTTACTGCCGTTATCACTAACAAAATGGACATGACACAAAACATTGTAAGCATCTTAAACATCTTGTGCAAGACCTCATTGATTATGGTCATCTTTCCATTGGAGGTGGTAGTGGTCAAGCAAATAAGTCCATTGCCCCTCCTAACCAAAACTTGTAATTTGTTACCAACCCTATGCTTAGTCATAACATTTCATTTGTCAAAGCTAGCAAAAATACAAAGAATGAAGTGATGAATGTTGATATAGATGATTTTATATTCAACATGATCCTATAGATAATGATCCTATGGATGACATGGTAGGAGTGATAGATTTCATTCCTTGTAAGAGACAAAATAAAAATCCTCTTTACATTGTTTTCTCCTCTAAGGATATACTTAAACATGCACCTAATGGTCCTCTTTACATAGTTGGTCGTACCTATGATAAGCGCACTAATGGGATACTAATAGATCTCGTCTGTGGAGAGAATGTGATAATTGAGGAGTTCTTACTTCTTCATGAACTCTATCAAGATATATATTGTAAACCTAAATCATGGATCAAGATGCATAATGGTTTCACTTTCCCTATGGTGGGATTGATCACTCTTCCTTTATAAATAGGATTGAAAACACTAGATATCTCATTCTCCATCATCCCATAGTTAGACCAATTTCATGTGAAGCTAGGTTAACCATGGCTTCGCTCCATGAATGTTGTCCCTTTGGTTGTGCATAAATTCTTAAAGTTTCCCTTTGAAAATGAATCTTTACCATCCATCATATTGGCTTTAAATCCTTTTCCTTAGATTTCTTTTAGCCCGAGCCTATAGAACATATCAAACCATGAGAAGACTTCTTTTTCAAATCCTATCAAAATTTTAAGGAAAATAAAATAGAAAAATAATCCCTCTGAAAATGCCTCAACATATAATCAAACTTACCATCCTTGATGAAATCATGATTGAGCCTAAAGAAATTCCAAACAACCAAGACCAACCTAAGACTGAACCTTCACCCACTTCCTACAAAATACCAAGAGATAATGAGAACAATCATGACATGCCTCTTAGAACAAAACAAGTTTATAAAGTTAAAGAGAAAGTGGTTGAACAACCTCTTATGGTTTCTTCAGTTCCTCCCCTTGGGGAAGAAAAGAAACCTATGATTGATCAACCCGCTCCTACATAGATGCAACTTGAAAACTAAACTAAAAGAAACAAAGTCTCTAGATAGTGCAGGTATAGACATCGTGCCCTTGCTCTCAAGTTACATGAAGATGTAAACAAAGAAAATCAAAATACAAACTTGACTGAAGCAAGGCATGACAAGCCCCCCCTTCACCAAAATAAAAATATCCTATAGTGCAATCAGAACAAGAGACAAACCCTTCTTTAGACATTACCATTCGACCTCTTGTTGTGATTAACTTAGATGACAATGGTGAGTTTTCTAAAATTGATGAAAAGTTGCATAACGAGTTGTATACATTGTTTTCCTCTTTTGTGAGCTTAAATGAAAATTCTCCTAATAATATTTTTGAACTTGGTAATGACCCTAGTTTAGCAATTGCTATTGTCCCTTTGGCTAGTTGCTCACCTTCAGTATACAATCAACATGACTGGGATGGGGACGACCGGATTTAGGTTGACATGTAGATGCCTTGCTAGTATTTTGCATTAATTCTTTTTTCTTTTTCCTTGGTTTGATTGCATGTGAATGATGTGATCCCCCATGATGTGTTCTTTGAATTTCTCTCACTTTGTGGTATTCCTATATTTGTATCTTCATTCTTCTCTGTGTCATAAATATTTTACCTTTCTCCTTTTATCTTTTCATTTGTCATGTGTTTTCCATTTGGGGATGATGTAAGGCATCGAGACATTCATGTCTCTTCCATGTTGACCCAAAATATTTTCTTTTATCTTCTTTCTCATTTGTATTGTGTTTTCCTTTTGTGGATGATGCAAGGCATCAAGACATTCATGTCTCTTCCATGTTGACCCAAAAAATGTTTCTTCATTTTCGCTCTCTTTGTGTCATTCTCCTAGTTCTATGAGTATTTTGGGAATGATGAAAGTTTCAAGCTATCTCTAAAATCATTGTAGTAAGAACATACTAACCCCAAATCCTTCGATCCCTTATGTGCGTTTAAATTTTCATTTTGGGGGAAACCCCTCTCTTCCCCTTTTTGCATGACATAGCTTTACTTGGAAACATATGATTTACCATAGGGATTTGGAAGTTATCCCTTGTGTCTTCTTTGTTTTCATTTATCATTTTCTACTTTAAATTAATTTCTCATAGTATCGTATTTAGTAATTTCTTTAAAGTGGGGGCATACATTGACATTATTCTTTTGCATTTTTCTTTTTCATGATGCAGTCTTTTTGCTTCATGTGATGCATCTTTCACTTTTTGGATGACATTGGATGCGATGTCCTTCAAGAGCATGATCTATCTTAGCATATTGTATTCCTCTTAGTGGCTTGATACAACACATTGCATCACCTGAGTTGTGAATCTCCTATTCTTTGATTGGTCATCTCATGGAGACATTAGACACAATGTTCTCTAAGTTAAATACCTTGCATGTACAAAGCTAGACTCCTTTAAACATTCTTTACAGTTTGCATTTACATTTTTAGTTATATGGCTACCTTGCATAACACAACTTGCATTCCTATAGAGCCATATTGTTTGTTCATGAGCTCCAAGCATACAATTTTTTGCTTGTCTCATGAAGCTCAAAGTTCATTTTTGTATGGAAGCTTATTAAAGTTATCAGGAGGTATGACTTTGGTATGGTTTGACGAGAAGCCAAATGATGGCATGACTTTCTCTTGGACACTCACATGTGTTTGTGAATGTATACCATCCATGTGTGTATGTGTCTCACCTTCTTGGATTACTTACCCAACAGACAACCTGAAGTTCCATTACTTCAAAGTGAGCATGAATTTTTTAGACAACCAACCTAGATCTGATCCAGGTCATGATGGACTTGAACGGTCGAAGCTTGATCCACCCCTTTTGTTTTTTTTTTCTTTTCTCTTTGTCTTTGGTAGTGTATTCTTGTTCCTTTCCATTGCTCTTTATATCATTATCATGTGTGTTCTTTTGTTCCTATGTTGGGCATCCATGGGATCTTGATCACCCCTCTTGATTGTTGTCATCTGACCTTACCGACATTAGTGCACTTGGACCCCTCTTGATGTGTGTTCATCTACTTCAATGTGATTTTGAAGCAAGTTCATCCTCTCACTAAAGTGGGGGATGAATGTGGCAATAGAAAAGGTATCCCTTTCACTTTTCCTTGCTTGTTTGGGCCCTCATTGTAAAACTAAGCTCAACGTTTCATTGATTTAGTGTTTTAATGTGTTTGAAACATTCACATTAGGTTTTTGGCCCTTGTGAACTAATGAGGATAAATGGTACCTTGCTAAAGTGTTGTGAAGTGTTGTAACACACTTTCACGTGCATTTCTAAGGTTTTATTAATTTACTAAACTTAATAAAAAAACATTTAACCTTAATTATTCCATGTTTAAAGTGTTGTAAAGTGTTGTAACACACTTTCACACTTTTCTAGTGTTTTCATAAATAATTAGGCTTATTTATGCTTTAATTGGCCTTATTTTTCATCCACAAACCTCATTTAATGCATCTTTTCAAGGATAATCCTTACACAAACTAATATCTAATCATAATTCAGGTGTTTTCAAGCTATGTGTCCTAGATTTAGTGATTTGGGACTCATTTTCCACCTTGGGTGAATGAGTCGCACCTAGGTTTTTGGGTCTTGAACCTAGTTTCACACCTTTCTAAGCATTTTAAAAAATGGTCCCATAAATTATGCCTAATGGGACTCATTCGCCACCTTGGGTGAATGAGTCCCATGCAGCCCAAAATCAAAATTAATTCAATTTTTTGGTGGGATTTTATCCTCCTATATCTGGTGTCGGCTTTTAGTGTTGTAATTTCATGATTTTTTGTATAATTAAGTATAAATACAAGTTCCTTTCACTCATTTTCACCACTTGAGCATTCAAGTATTCATCCTTATATCAAATTGTACTTCATAAGAGCATTCATGTGTTTACAAGAGAATTCATGAGCATTCAGGAGAAGATTATCAAGCATTTTAGAGAATTCTTCAAGCATCACGTTTGTTTTTGAGCTAACAATTGTGATGTAGGGTTTTTATGATTCAAAATAAAATTCCATTCAAGATATATCACATTCAAGTAAGATTCAAGATCCACATCCATTAGAGCCATCTCACACATGTTTGTAGCACTTCATTTCTAGGGTTTGGTGAGTTGCAATATCATATCTTGTTCATTCATCATTATCCATTCTTGTTTAATTCTATTTCAAGGTTTGATTACCGAAACAAGGTTTGACCAACGAAAATTGCTATTCATAACAAAACAACATTCTCTCCTCTCTTTAGTGTGTGATTTGTAGGTTTAGATTGAAGAAACATTGAAGCACAAGTTTGGAGAAAGTCATAAAAGTGCCTAAAAGTTTTCAAAGTTGTCATCAAGAATTGGAGAGCATTGGAGAACACCTACAGGTTGATTTATAGAGATTCAGATTCAGAAACTTGAAGAAGAAGATTGAGTAGACTTAGAAGAGCAGATTCATACCTTGAAGTTTCAAAAAACCCTAATTGGATTAATTCTCCACTTCTGGCGAATGAGTCCTAGTTTAGGTGAAAATTTATATTTTTAGAGATTCAAATACCCATTTGCCAAATTTCTGGTTTTGCATAGAAAGATAGATCTAGGACTGATTCTCTCAAATTGGAATGTGAGTCCTAGTCTACATTGAACTTAGAATTTCAACAATTTCGGAGCTTCAATTAGTCATCTTTAGATTCCCAAGTGAGCACATTTCATCTCACAACTTGTTATTCAATTTTAATATTTGCATCATATTAGGGTTAACCATTTCATCTTGAATTTCATTTATCTTTCCAAGCCCTAGCTTGGTGATAACCACTCATTAGTTTACAATCCTCCCTTAAGACAACCCTATTGCAAGATCTCTTTCTCTTTTGCATTGAAATCTCTAGGATTACCCTTTAATGAAATAATTTGAAAGTGGGAGTGTTCTATGTCCTAAATAATATGAAAACATCTCATCCCCCATCTTTCTTTGTTTCAAAAATGAAGAACGAACATAGTAAATATGAATGAAGTCATATATAATATATATATATATATATATATATATACTATATATATATATATATATATATATATATATATATATATATATATATATATATATATATATATATTTAAATATATATATATTTATATTTATATATATAAATATAGATGTATGTATACATATTAATATTTTTATTGAAATTGAATTCGATATTCGATAATATCCCAAATCAAACTATTTGAAATCAAATGAAAATCATGAAGGCATCCCACGAAGGATGTGATCTACCACAAGCTTAATGGTAATATTCAAAACAAGATAGTGGTTGGCGGAAATGGTAATAATGTCATAATGGGAACTCCCAGTAACATGCAAATAATCTTTCCATTTTTGAATTCATAACTAGAGGAAAAACCACATTGAAAGTGATTTGATAGGCTCAAAGGAAAAAAGTAGAGAAAAGAGCTCGAGAAAGGGAAAAATCTAAGGGAAAATTCACAAAAAGCTTAAATTTAGAGGTGAATCGATCTCTTTTAAAAATAGGTTTAATTTTATTATCATTTGCAAAACATGCTAGAAGTATTCCTTCATTTTTTTCAAATGATTTCATTGCATAGTAAAATGTGAGTTCTTTGTCTTTGTTTGAAACGGCCTTGAGCCAAATGTATGACTATTGTTGACCACCTTGTGGGGTTGCATGGCCAACGACCTACCTTTTATGAGTACTATTAAATTTTAGAGCCTTATTGACTAACTGTAGAGCTAGGACAAGGCTTCAAGCCTTAAATAATTCAGCTATCATTTGATCTTGCACAATTGTGATAGCCATACGATAGCTATCATAATTTCATTCTGAATGACTGTGTTATTTAACATAGATTAACCTTGAAGAGGATCGACTATCGGTCCTATGGGAGGGACATGATACCTAGTACTTCCTTTAATAAATATTTTTACCCATTATCGGATGGGCTAATAATGGTAAAGGGCTTAACAAATGCTATAAGAACATAACATATGTATGTATACTATTGTTTTTTATGAAGCCAGCCTTGTTCGATAGGAACAATGAAATAATTTTAAGCTCGATATTCACTAAGCCCTTGTTTGGTTTGATCTAAATGATCGATGGGTTCATTCTATTATAGACATAAGTCTACATGTCAAATATATCTATATGTATGGTGTAAAACTAGCAAGCCCATAAGGGAATTTTCAAATATGATCCATGTTTAGTTAAGGAAGAAATGTATAGGACATATAAGGAGTAGTCGCTCCTAGAGTGATCAGAGAATGTTTTTCTTATAACCATGGAAGCATGATTTCTATCAAGAACCCAGAAGTTGTCTCGGTTTTGTTTCATAACCAAATGATTGCTTAGATTGCACATACGGTGAGCATGTCAATCTAGTTTCTTTCATTTATTCTTTAGTTTCCAAATGATTTTTTAGTATTATTTATGTTTTCAAAATGATGAATAATGGACTTTTTTTTTCATGAATGAAATTGGGTTAGCATAATTTTTTAGTGAAATTTTAATTGCTTTTCTTTGATATTAACAGACGAAATAGTTGTAGATAATATTTTTTATTATAAAAGCAACATTGTACATTATCTATTCATTATAAGATAACCTTGTTCTATTAAAAATAGTGAACATCAAATTGTAATATTATCATTTAGCATCTAAACAACATTATGGTAATGTAAACAACAAATATTTTGTTGCAAACAACATTGATTTGTTGTAAAGTTATCTTGTAGCTAAAAATAATCATGTTCATTAAACTGTTTAGTTGGAACACCATTTAGTAGTTGTAAACTATGAACATTCTATATGAAATAGCTTGTCTTATAGCTGCTTAGTAGGAAACAATATTGGTTCTATTAAAAATGATGAATGCTCATATGTAAACAACAATATTAGAGTATCAAAGTTTGTGAGAATGCAAAGAAACAATAGTATGTGTGAAATTGTTAATGTAGACTTATTTTGGATTATTTATTTTGACAAAAGAAACATCAAATGGAATATTATTTAATGATTACAATCTAATTTAATGACTTATTTCAGAATGTATGCACAAATGAAAAACTTATGTAGACACACATATGTGTATGCACATAGACTTCATCTATGTACATACACATACTTGCGACATGCCTTCTTTTGTTCTTAATTCATTTAAAAATGGATAATTCTTATGATGAAAAGTAAATATGAGTGATGAGAATGATATGACTCATTGTTGAATTACTCTAATTGAATCTTGTATCTGATTTCTATTTAGAGAGTAAATTAGTAATCTAATTTTTCTTTTTCAAAGACATGTGACAAGAATATTCTAATACTTGAACGAAACAATGATACCTAAGTAGACTAGAGCACCTCAGAGTACATGCTGCTAGAGGGTAGATAGATGTTTTTTATATGTATTTTAGAAAGTTACCTTTTGGGATGGTTTCCAAAATGGAGTTTAGAGAGTATAGGTTTACTTTACCATAACCCATTGTTTGTTGTTGTTGCAAAACATTTAATATGATTGGCCAAGCAATATAGTTCATTTATATGTATGAACTTTGTGATATTAATCTTTTCCATTCCAAGCATAGATCTTGCATTTTATTTTCTAATTGGTAAATAGAAATTACATATTGATGTATGGGCATGCACAAAATTCCACCTTGCAAACTGTTCTCTTGCTAAACTCTCAATTTAGGGTAGAGTATTCTTCAAGTTGGAAAAATTATAGGGAATCGTAAGTTTCATGGTTGGGAATGAAAGCGCTTCAACCATGTTCTCATCCACTAGTGGAGGTGAGCGTCAAGAGGAACCATAGTTGTTCACAAGACTATTTGAGTCTAAGATGTAACTTGATACATAATACATTCATATATTTGATGTAAAGTGTACAATGTAATGACTTTGTCACCTTAGGAGCCAAGTCAAGCATGATATTGTAATTTGAATTTTCAAGTGAATATATAAATCATTGACTCAATTTAAATGGATGTGTAGCTATGATTTAATTTAGCCACTAGTTATGTCTTTTTAATTTGCAATGTATTCATGTGTCATTTACAATAATGTTAATTAAGTAATAATTTTGGATGGGTTATTACAATCTCATATAATTTCTCATATTATAATAGATATGAAAATAATTGGTATTAAAATTTTGCCTTCATTAGCTCATTAAATTATATAATTTTTGTCCCAAAAGTAATACACTAAATTTCTCTGAAAATTTAATTTTCATTCATTTACTCCAATTTCAAATAATCATATACGTATCCATCATGATTTCTATGATTAATCTTTATCATTCTTACTTTCTACTTATTTTTCCACCAAAAAGTAATTGAGAAAGTCATAATATTATAATCTTTGGAAAAAAATATTCATGAACTTTAAGCTATTTATAGAAAATATACATTTTACTTCCATATAGATACTTGTTTTTTTTTTCTAAGCCAAAGGTAGAAAGCTTGTAAATTATATTAATAATAATATGTAACTACAATAAGTAGAGCACAGTCTAATAGGATATAGACAACAAAATTTCCATTACTTCTACTACCTATAAACTAGCCCCTATACAATACTGATAAAGTTTATATACTATCATCTCACTTCAAAATTTACGTTTACATCATAAGACTTGGAATTCTTACAACTAAGAGTGAAAGATCAAATTATACAACCTTGCATGGACCCTAAACCAAATTCTACCCTTGGTCTTTCTGCAGTGCTATGTTTATGTTTGGAACTTGCCCCTGCATCCTTTGTGCTCTTTGAGCTCTTACTATCTCCCTTGGACCAGACCTTTGATGACATACATGTGACCTCAGGTATGAAATGGCGTGAAATTTCTTTTCAAATGTGTTCACTTTCTCCTCTCCTATTTCAAACTGGTAAAAATTGAGAGACCCGTAGAGATAGCCTGATGAATCATTCATGACAAATTTCTTAAATTTATCATACATGTCTACATAACATTGCTTATAGGCATAGTGTTTCGGGAAAAACCCACCTACGTAACCCTCACCCTAGCTAAATTCATACTACTACAAATTATAAAGCAATGAATTTTTCTCCAAATATATTTCTTTCACCACCTTCACTGTAATATCTTGCACTACTTGCATATATTGTACGAAGTCTACAACATTAGAAATGAAAATGGATAGAAGGTTGGAGGGAAAAAATAATCTATAAGATTATGTATGCAACACTTCCTCTCTTATCAAAGTCTTGACACAACTTAAGACAGTGGAATAGTTTACCTTGAAAACTTGTTGTTGTTCTTCTTCTATACACCCTGAGAACGGCCTCTCGCACGGACATACTGCAAACTTAACCCTATCATTCCATATGTAGTGCTCCATTTTGTCACACACACCTTCACACCCTCCTTCCGCGACTAGATGAAACACTAACTGCAACCACCTTTCTACTAAACATTGGCTAACTACACACTCCCATTTTTTTTTGCAAAGCCGTTGTTGTTGCCAAAGCAGTGAAGAGAATGATCGTGAAACATCTTTAAATTCAATTGTTCACACATTTGAAACTGTAAGACCTTAATGTGAAATAATTACCGAGTACTACATACACATGTCATACCAATTTTGATCCCACTTGACACACTGCAAGGATATCGATGCTTCCTAATAGATTTGACAGGATAGTATCCCACTAACCAATGCACTCTTTTCTAAATTAATAGATTACTAATTTGCATTCCTAATCAAATTGAAATAATCTCATTAAAAACATTATATTCCAATCACATTTTTTCAAACCTACATCAAATTAGTTTAAGGTTTCCTTATCAAAAGATGAAATCATATGCCAATGATCTAATCCCATTTCTATAAGAACCTTAGATTGTAATATAATGTCAATTATCTAATCATATTTCTCTAAGACGAACAATAGTAAATATATCCATATCCATTTTAACAAGTGACTAAGTATGATGTAGCTAGGAATCTCACGCTCTTTGATCTCTCTAATTTTTTTCCATGTGAATGTCAAAAAAAATGAGAGTGGCCCCTAAATGAAGTAGGAGGGAATGGGACTCTAATAATCATACAAAAGGAATTTCCCTAGTGATCAAGGAGCATCTAGAAATTTGGTATTTAATGTTTAACCTTATTTACTTGCACCTAGGTCTACATAAGAATATTGGAACAAATCATAACATTAGTCTAAAGAAATAGGTGAATGTTAGTATAATATCGATAAAAAACATGTTATTCCTATCTCTTTAAATGATAAAAATAATTTTCATCATTAAAACATGTTAAATTTGAATAAACTTATCAAATATTTTGATCACTCACCTCATAAGACATATACCATGAAAGTAACTTAGATTCATAATTTTGAAATTAGATATATTAAGCATACATTAAAAACTGTAAAATTATTTTAAAATATCAAAGATTCAATAATTAAATAGTAAAAAAATGATCACTAAAAATAAATAATTATTTTACGTATATAAGATATAAAATTCTTTGACATTATCGTCTAAAACAAAACTGCCTGCTCAATGTGACCATGTCAATAGCTCGTACCGTGGAAGGCCGCCGGTTGCGGGATAACTCCCATATAGACCAAACGAAATAACAAAGCAAGTCGTACACGATACATCGCATGTTTGTGTAACGAAAAGGCTAAAAGTCTAACCCAACAATTTCTTAGTTTAAATGCGAAACACTCCGGAAACCAAACGCTCGAGTTAGAATTTGGAAATTTTCCTCGACAAACAACTTCTTAGCAATGCGAAGCTCTACAAATGTCAGGCCGCGCAAGAAATACTCTATCAAAAAATGTTTTAAAAGAAAGCACACATTGTATTTATGCAGAACTTGTTGAGAACATAGCTCATTCCAAACAACCACATGTATACAATTCTAAGCATGACTTGTTCTTCTCTTTGACGTGCTCTTCACGCGAAGTAATGAACAAGTCATGCTATTTTCCACATCACTTCAATGAAACATTCAAAATTGGCTGGGCTTAGGCCGGCCAAGTCTCGGAATAAATTTCCATGGGGAAGAGGTATCCAACGCACATTAACTAGTCTAAAATTTTAGAAGAAAATTAAACTCTGTAGAGGAGAACATATCTTCTTGTTGTAGCAATTTTCATTGAAGAATCAGGCTATGGAGATGTTCAACTGCAAGTCTGTGTGCTTTAGAGTAGATACCCTGTTGAAGACTCTAAGCCCAGCTATTCAAGAAATCTGTTTGCAAGATTTGCAATTACCCACAAATCAACAAAATACCATATTTCACCAGTTTTACAAGACACTGATAAAGGGAGCCGCTTTGATAAAAGAATGTAAGAACATCAGCCCATTTAACCTGCCTCTCAATTATAGGTATGCATCTCGAATCTTGAAGCTCGAAAAGGAGATCAAGGACTTTATGGGGATGATGCCTGCCCACATATTGCTCCATGTAAGAAGGCTCACTGAAGATCTGGAAAGTGTTTATTACCCACAAGATATCCAGCATGCAGATACACGTTGCATGCTGAAGGAGTCAATCTTCAAACAAGCTTCTATGCTCACAAATGATCCTTGCCAGAATACGATGATGCTTCAACAAATGGATTCAGCTGACTTGATTAACTGCACAGAAATGGTGAAGGATTCGACGTACTCTTATCATAATAACATTGCTGGTAAATCTCAGTTCTATGTGGGATTGAAGAAATGTATTACGGAGTTGAAGGATATTTTGTTCCAGAGAGAGGTGTCTGTCGTTGGGCTGCAGTGTATTGGGGGCGGTGGCAAAACTACTCTGGCGTTGGCTCTCTGCAATGATCCTGAGATTAAAGGTAGGTTCGCCATCCTAATGCTCGTCTATATTTTACTATGCTTTGAGCCGTTTCTCTATGAATAGTTCGAGTGCTTCCTTCTTAAATGACAAGAGTTTACACATGCGCTCAAGAAGAGAGGAGGTATAGGTGTCTTCATTGGTATTTATTTGCAATAATTTATTTGGTTAGTATTTCCACCTTAATGACACGTAGTAACATAAAAAGTATTAAAAGTAGGCTCATTGTACACAAATTTAAAGTCATTTAAATGAAAATCAATCCTGCCAGCAATACACGCACTACTGCATTAATATTTCCATGATCGCCTTTTTTTTTAAATAATCTTTTCTTCTAAGAAATATTAAGTGCTTCAGGAAACACGAAATTGCGTTCCATTACAGAGATTTAACAATCAATGCATAAACGCGTCTCCGTTCGTCTTGAAAGCTATTGATTTCAACAAAATTGTACGTTTCATAAACTTATAAGAAGAGAACGTTCTATTGCCATTTGATTAAAGAAATTGAAATTATGGTTTGTTTGTTTGTTTTTGTTTTTTTTTTATTTGTGGTGTTTATAATAAATGTGTTCTATTGACCTTCCATTTAAGAAGTTGAAATTATGGTTTCATATGATATTCATTGTTTTGTGGTCTTTGTTTTTTTAGCTTTGTTATAAACATGTTTTGTGTTTTATGGTCGTTGTCTTACTTTTTATCTTGATCTTTGATGTCATTGTGTAGTTTTCATAAAAGAAGATTCAAGTGTGATTTGTGATCAATTTTCTAACTATTATGTAAATTTCTTATTATTTATACTTTTTTATCTTTTATTTTTACTCTTTGCAGCCTATTTGTAAATGTCTAAGGCCTCTACTATTTCTCCTATAGTTTATTCTTAATTTAGTATTGACTTGTGATAGAAATTTGCACTTCACGTAAGTGATTTAGTTATGTTGTAATGATGACCAACTGTTGATTTTGAAACCTATATTTAATTGGTCCAACCATGTCTCATTTTCACATGTCACTAGGCCTCAATAGTAAAATTCATCATCCTACAATTCATTTATATGGATTTATTTTTGTGAAGTAGTAATGAAGCATCTTCTTCTATTTGGGTATGGCTATAATTATCAATAAGTGTTTTGAATAGAATGCCAAAGTCATGGGCTTGTATTTCAATAAAAATCTACCAACCAACAATGATTCAATCCATTTGATCTATCACACTTTCCATAAGAAGTTGTAAGGTTGTGTTAGAGCTAAGTCCCTACTACTCTTTTATCAAGAGAATAGTAGACCACATGTTGAAGATAGATTCATCATGAAAAATTAATTATTTTCCAAAACTTATGTTGGGCATTGAGTTGTGTTATGTTACAACCTATAACCCACTAAAACTTTAATAGTAATGCATTAATTTAATTGTATCATGGGTTGTGCAATTGGTTGAAGGAATAATACATGGAGCATTATGGATGTAAATGAAAATGTTTTTAGTTGAATGACATAGAAAGTGGGTGAAACAATTATTTTTAATTTATTGTGAGGGCATTATTCTTTATAGGAAGTTTGGTTTCCCATTTCTTTTTGTTAGGCCACTGCATTAAAAAAAAATTAATTTAAACAAAGTATGGTGACAAATAAATGAGAGTGCTGCAAAAGCTATATGTGTGGCATTATGTGGCCACTTATCATTGGTTAAAAGAAAATTATTTGGTGCCTATTACGTGGTCTAGTGACTTAAATTTTACAAGCACATTCTATAATTTTTACTAATAGTCAAGTAGTGTCTATGAATATAGATTTTTTATAGCTACATGTTAGCTCTCTATAAGTATAGGAAAATTATCAAAAGACCTATAATGGGGCTCACTTTTGTGTTTTTCAATTTTAGTCCAAGTCATTGATATTTCTTTGATCAATGTGGTCTACTAGATATTAATCCATTTTAATAAAATAATGCATATGCTAAATAATGAGTATACAATTTATAATGACAACTAGACCAACTTCCATTATTTTCATTTGTCGAGGATGAGTACATGGAATATCGCTATAGATTTTATGTGTACATGGTTACTCTTAATTTTTACATGGTGAAACCATTTTATTATGTTGGTTAATAGTTAAAAAATTTATTATATCTTCTCAACTACATGTTCATTTCTCATCGATATAGGAAAATTTGTAAAAGATAACTACATGCACCTAATGGCTATGTTGTTTCCCCTTTGTAATTGATTTGTCTTGATAAATAATGGTTTCTTAATCTACTAGTTATTTAATAGGTCATGTGATTCAATATAAGATGACTTGGTCACTATTAATGAACAATTGGCCTAATTTATCTTTATTTTATTGATCAAGTTTTATCTAATTAAGAAAATAGTACATGTTCATCTCCAAATGATTAAATAAGAGTATTCCCAAAATTATTAGCTAGCAAGATTAGTAAACCTAGAGTTTTTTTTATCATAGTGACAATGGTGAAAGGCCCAAAGTTTTTCTAGTAGTAGTTAAGCGAAGAGGAAGATGTGGAATTATTTGTTGATTTGTATTTGTGAAAAAACCAATATGTTGTTTTTTTATGGAGTTTACATATATGATAATAAATTAAGTACTACAACATTGTTTAAACTTCCATGTTTAGTAGGCCCACCCAATCTAATTGATATAATGCTCAAATATATTTTTCAAGCCACAAAAGTAAATATATTTTTTTCATTGGCTAAGGAAAAATAATTAAAGTTGGATGTATGAAAACTTTCTTTCCTAAGCCAACCTAAAATATTAACTATCTATTGTTTAATTTGAGTCATTGACATAAGTCAAAGGTTGATAAATTTAAATCCAAAATTATTGTCTTTTGATTTCTCAAACAAGAAGAAATTGCAACATATTTTATCAAAGAGAGGAATTTATCTAGAAGTGGAGTTCGTATGTTAAACAAGTTGATATCCTAGTTGATGAAGAATTCAATAATGGAAACTAAGATATTTTGAATGGCATGATGGGAATCTATGAAGAAAACTACAATTTGTGAACTATGGTAGTACCTAAGGAGAAGATAGTTATTAATTTGAAAGGGAATTAGCTTTAATGTCTTAGAAAAATACTTATTCAAATACTCTTTAATATCATTGTAATTTTTGGTGGGCCTAGTTCTAGTGGCTAAAGCATCTTGTTGTACGAAAGAGATCACAAGATCTAGTTTCCCCACCGTCCCTATGGTATCAGAGGGCATTTCACACCAACGCCATTGATCATGTTTACCATGCACTCTACAATTTATAGGGGGGCTACTCGATTCCTACAGTGTAAAAGAAAATAAAAAATATCATTTTAATTTTTTATTAATTTTAAATGCAATATAGTATTAACCTATATTTCTCATGGTTTATATAGAAACCTTCATATTTTGATCTCAATTTGTAAGCCTTTAAATAATAGATCGAGAAAGTGATAAAAAATATAGCTTATCCAAATTGTGTAATCCTTGAAAGTTCTCTTTATTATTGCACAACATATAGATCACCCAATATTATATATCAAGTTCACAAATAAAGCTAGATTGCTATTTTAATAATTTGTTCTAATTTAGTGAAACATATTTCTAAAACACATTTTATGCATTAACAAAGGTTACATAGATTATAAATTAGATTCATAAAGATATACAATAAGATGGTAAAGACTTATTACAATAGATGGCTATTGTAGGAGATGGTAACTCCCCCAAGATCCTCAACCTATGAAAACAAAATCACCCTCACACATACGAGAGAAAAACACACACTGTTCTGCTAAAATATCAAGATGATATTCAAAAAATGAGACGAGATTTTACATAGTGTATAGGCCTTTAAAAGGCATGAAAAGAGAGACAAGTGTAAAACTACTTTGTATGGGAAACTAGCTAAAAAATTTATCTCAAAGTTAAAACTTAAGAACCCCACTTAAGTGAAAACATAGGGAGATTATTATGTAAAATGAAATGCAAGATGGGTACCCATGCACAATTGCTACACAATGCAATCTCTCACAACTGAAGAAAATGAGAAAAACCTTGTGGGAGAAAAATTCTCTCCAAAAGTGAGAAAAAAAGAGCTAAAAAGGGGAAAGGAGGAGGGATTCACAAGGCCCCGCAAGGTCCCCCAAGGAAAACTCCCATCACTAATCTCAACAAAATACAAAAGGAGAGAGACTATGTAGCCCCTCCATATAAAAGAGTAGAAATGTTGAAGATCCCCCTTATGTTGAAGAAACTCTTGTGTTGATCTTTGAAGTCTGAAGAATATTCCATGTCTACTAACAACATGCCTCCCTTTAGGGAAAAATAACCACTAATGCAAGAGAAACTCCAACTCTAAAACAAGAGAAGGGAGAGGAAGAAGCAACATGAAAGATGCTTCTGAAAACTATCTTTGTGCCTCCACATAACCAAATATCACATCATTATCAAGTGCAACCTCAACTAAAGAAGGTGGATCAACAAGACCATGTGGAAACTCTGAAGAAATAATCTCCAAATACATAGATGGTGTGACAAAAGTGAATATATTGTCATAAAAAAGAAGGGATATACCCTCTAATGCATTATCGAAATCAGAAATGTGAGATTCAAAAAATAACTTTGCAAGACCTGTCAAGTGACTATCCCATAAAGAATGGTTTGAAGGATCAAAACATCCTACTATGCTAAAGGACTAACCTTTGAAGCAACAAGAGATGAATAAACATAGGTTTGAAGAACTCCAAAGTTCAAATGACCTATCTCTCTCGAGGAATTGCTACAAACACTATCAAGAGGGGTGTGAGGCTCATAATCATCATCATCAACAAAATAAGAAAAGGGGTAGAGATGAGACTCATGATTAGATTCACCAACAAAAATTACTCTACCAGTATCAACCTCTCTAATGAAAATAGAATTTGCGGTTAACTCTAGAGTCTTAAGCACCTCACCATGGTGTAATCTGATAGATGGAAAGTAGATTTGTGTGTAAATTAGGAATACACAATACATCTATGAAAAAACCATTACCAATCTCAACATTACCTATCCCCGCAATCTAAAAACTTACTCTCCCAACAAAATATTAGAAGTATCAGTACAATGAAGACCCAAAAAAGAATAGGGATTAAATCCCATGTGATGAGATGCCCTTGAATCTAAAAACCATCTATCTCGACTAGAATGAACTTCAGAAGTTATCAATGCATGTCCTTTGAGTTTATCTTCTTTACCTTTCATTCTTCTTGCAAATCCTGCATTCCTTGATTGTGTAGGTTTCGATGAAGTTGAAGGTGATGTAGATGGAGAGGTTGTAAAAGGAATCACAAATTAGGGTAGTGGAATATTGTTCTTCTGACGAATATGTGAAAGCTCGTCAATCTTCTTTTTCCAACAATAGTGTTCATCATGACATTTCTTCTTGCAATACACATAACTAAACTTCTCCTTCTTGGGTTTATCCTCTTTTGATGAGGTGGAGGACTCATTATACTCTGTCTTACCCTTAGGTTTACACTTCCCTTTTCTCTAAGATGCTTGTGTAACTAATGCATGATTTATAGAGACCCCCTATAACTAGGAAAGCTTAGCTTGCTCCCTCATTAGAAACTCACATAAGGTTTCAAAAAAAGGAATTTTGAATGCATTGTTGAAAGCATCCATGGTGGAGTAGAAGGTAGAAGAAAAAACTATAAATGAACGTCTTAACTTAGAAAAAATTAAAAAAATGGAATTCTTATTAATTTTATCTTTCCCACAACCTACCAATTGTGACCTCAAAGATTTGAACTTGACTAGGAAATCATCAATAGAAGAAAATGCATCAGGGGAAAGAGAAGTTAATTTTTCCTTTAGTTAGAAAGTATGAAACTCACTGATATGACCAAAAAGGTTTTGGAACTCATCTCATACCTCTTTGGATGTATTATACTCCTCAATTTGGAAAAGAAGACTATCAAAAACATGTAATTCTATCAAACCCATAGCTTTGTCACATTTGTTTATGTGAGAAAATGTTTCATACTCCTTGGAAAAATTGGGTTGTTTATCATTCAATGTGGACCACAAACACCTATATTGTAGAAACCTATACATTTTAATCTTCTAGGTATGATGGTTATGGGGGTTTAAAAGTTCATTTGAACCGGAGTAGCCATCACATGAATTTGCACCGAAAGCAAGCAAAAATACACCAAAGTATACTAAAACCTCAAAAATAACTGATGACACCTCTTAAATTTCACCTTTCTAAAATTACTTCAAGAAGAAATAATGAAAAAAAGGGGCGATTATGTAACTAAATGTGAAAAAAATTGAGCAAACTATTGTACACCTTAAAAGACATTTTTTTCAAGTTCTCGCAGCAAATTACCAAACCAAATCTACAAATCAACTCACCAAGCATGCAAGACACAACATAAAAAACACAAACACTTCACATGTTTCATTTGAGCAGTAGAGCATATAAAGGCCAAAAAGACACCTTCAAAGCAAATGTGGCATAAATGTTCTAGCAACTAGCTTTCCAAATGGACCCACCTCCACTTCAATGTAGCTTTGAAACCCTAAATGGATATTTAGGGGAAAACTTCACCCAAATTTTTCCCCAACAATCTTTCATGCCCATTCAATGAGAAAAAATGTTGATTTCTCAGCCCCCTCACAGGTGTGAAACACCTACTATCAGGCAACCACTAACTCGACTTAGTTGGAAATCATGGATTGCAAATCTCACACGACTTGTGAGCACTCAAAAAATGCCTCCAACCACCAACAATAGGAAAATCATTCTTAGAAACAATGCCTCCATCTAACTTCAAATTTTTCTCTTAGATCTCTTTCGAAAACAAAAAATGCAAGACCCTCTACAGTGAAAATTGTGAGTTGCACATTCTAATCATGGCCTGGATAATGAAAACACTACCTATGCAATGAGAAGAAGTCAACAAGGATACCCAACAATCTTGGCATGTTGTCAATAGAGAATGGTTTTGCAACAAAAACCTTGATTGTTACCCCCTTTCAACCACATAAATCACTACAAATCATGCCTTGATTAAACCAAAATTCATCAATTTGAGTGCATCAAATATGTAGCTTTGCATAAGTGATTTTAAATAGCATGGGGAGAGTTTACTTCTTGCACAGATATGAGAGAGTCCCAATGCTAAATAATGGCCTTGGAACAGTCAAACAAAGCTTCAGAATGTGATTTCTAGCTTGGAGAGGTTTAATACATAGGTTTGGAATGAAATACCACCAAACTAATTCCTCTTTTAGTAAAAATAACTCCTCACTTGGCCAAAAATTAGGCTTCTCTGCAGGATTTAATAGACCTACAACAAATCATGCCGGCTGCTAAAGAATCACAACCTACAATTTGAAGTCATGACAATTCAATAATGCACAAGTCTCTCAAAAATGTGTCGTTCCAAAGTCAAATTCAAAAACCTCCAATGGATTAAGATGACTTCAAATTCATACCCTAAATTCATCAATTAAATGATCCTTCAACCTTTCAATCACAAGCAAAGAACAATAAAATTTCAAATGCCAAAAAAATGCAGGAAAAAAAAATTGCCTGAATTTCATCGAAAAAAACTCTCCATGAAGGTGAGTAGGAGGAGGAGCTCTAATACCATGTAGGAGATGGAAGCTCTCCCAAGATCCTCAACTTACTAAAACAAATCACCCTCACACATATGAGAGAAGCACACGCACTATTCTACAAAAATATCAAGATGATATTTAGAAAAGGAGATGAGATTTTACATAGTGTATAGGTCTTTTAAAGGCATGAAAAAGGAGCTAAAATAATTATCTTGAATTTAAAACTTAACACTAACATCTATTTGATGTGATAAATTATAAAAAAATACTAAAAACTAGAAAATATGATAATAATAATAATGACTATAAATGAACACATAAAAAATAATGACTATAATGACTATAGAAAAGGAGTATGGGTTAGAGTATCAAATTGGGTGGCGTTGTATGAATACTAATGCTCCTCAGTGCTCAATGGTTCTCTCTAACACCCGTATTGTGGTGGGGAGTCAAGTTTGTTCAATGTTGCCTAAACTGAGTGAAATGGTATTCTATAATCTAGTTGTTGCAATTTGTTTGTTGCCTGGATGACTGAGGCATTTTTTAAGTTTTATTGGGATTTTTGGTCCCTCTTAGAGCCTCATTGGAAAGGATTTCAAGTTCCCTTCAAAACCTATTCTTTGTAATATGAGTAGTCTTGTGTATCTTTAGGGTAGCTAATGATGGCAACCTACTAATTGTTTATGGTTTTGTCTATTTGAAAATTTCCTTTTGTTAGGTTTCGGTTCCCTTTAAATCTTGCTTGGAATGCATTTTGGGTCCCATAAAAACCTATTTTTTCACTAATAAAAAATAGTATATGTCCATGCTATTAAGAATCGTATGATCATTATCTCTAATATTTAACCTCTAATATCCTAAAACTATAAGTGTTTTCATTCTCAAAACCAACTACTTGAATATATCCTATTTATAGAGAAAAATTTATTAGATTTTTTCAATGGAATAATGAATAAAAATATCTATTCAAACTATGAGTCTGTAGAACATCTATGAATCTTACATTAAATTCTATGATATCATGACTAGTGTGACACAAAGAGCATCCATAAATAATGTGTACCTAATTTCTTTGAACTTCAATTAAAATTATGCCCTTCTCACATAGATATACATGAGAAGTAAGGAGAAATAATTTTTTTTGAAGTATAAATGTAGTCTGTAATAATAGAGAGATTTCCAATAAAATTAGAAACCTTAACTATCACATTAATGGTAGCCTAGGTCATACCTTCACTTATAATGCTATAAGTATACATGGATCCATACATTTTTGTTAAAAGGCCCAAGATTAAACATTTTTTATTAATCTTAAAACAAAAATAAATTCTTAAAAATTGATTGTAGCTAGAGCCCATCAAGGGAAAAAATAGAGAAAAAAATCTATAAATATCCCCCCTATAGCCCAACATGCAATATTTTCTTCAGGAATCTAGATTTCTGCAATGAAATGGAAGAAGGTTAATTCCTCACTTGGCACTAGAAGATGTTCCAAGTCACAAGGCTTGGGAATACCTAGGCCAAAGGAGGTAGCATCCATTACCACTTCTAGCCTCCCTATAATTTTTGGTATAAAAAGCTTACATTCCATTTCCACCACCTCCACTTGCAGAGTGTGCAAGTCTAGTAATGATGCTACAAAACATGAGGATATATCTAATTCAACTCTATACCACTCATCCAACACCAAAAATTATTGATTGAGAATGATTTTAACATCCAATAAACCTAAAATTTGGTTCTAGCATGAGTCACTTCAATTAGAGCTTCCTAATTGCACCTCAAAAGGACATCTATCTATGGGTACTCAAAATACTGATGGGAGTATCCATATCTCCTCACAAGAACATAGAAATCCCTTAAATAAAATATGCTCACTTATGAATTTTAGAATGCTTTATCAATTTGGTCACACTAATTTCAAGCAATACTCATGTGTGAGAAGGCACCATTTTGAGTGTATGAATATAACCTTTTAAAATCTAGTTGTACACATATGTATTTAGTGATGATGATTTTAGGCATTCACACATGCTCAACTTTAGTCTTAAAAAGAAATAATGACAAGATTAAATTATTATATGTGTATAAATAATTAGTGATTATGGGTGGTATCCTATGTCTTTGAAGGCATCTCCATGTCACATTAATTATTCATTAATACTCATCAAATCATATTTAAATACAAATGTAGTATAGAAGGAACTCTACAACCTTTAGGTGAGAAAGTGTCAAATTAATATTCTCTTAAATTTAGAAGGATTCCTAACATTTTTGGTGGAATTATAAAATAGAGTTTTCTGCAAGTGTGAAAATAATCACATACTTCCCAAATCCAATTAGATGTGATAGTGAACCAACACCAGTTTTTTTTAACTTTCCTTGAAAATGGACCTTCTTAGAATTGCACCCAAGTGACATTTGGCACTAGTAGACAACAAGTTCCAATTAGTAGCTTTAACTTCTAAAAGGTGGAAAATTGTTTTGCTTCCTCTCTTAGGGTTTTAGACCTAGAAAGGACAATTTTCACTAACTTTCACTCAAGTACAAAACCCTGAGATATCAATACAAAAGAGAAAGATATATTGCAAGAGGGTTATTTTAGGGGCTGAATATGATCTAATAAGGGGTTCACCACCAAGTTTAGACTTGCAAAAGATAATGAAATGCAAGATGCAACACTAAACCATAATTCAATTTAAGGTAACGCTAAATGATGTAGAAAAGCGAATGAAATAAAATAGAAATTTGAAGGAAGAAAGGTGTGCACCTAGGAAACTAGAGATGACTAAATGGAGGTCTGAATCACTAGAAATTCTACTTTTATTGTTGACTGGGACTCATTCGCCAAGATGGGAAAATTAGTCTTGTTTCTGGAAAATTGTGTAGGAACGTGAATCTCCCAAAAGGGTATCCAAATCTGCAAAATCTTGAAAATTGATGGGAGTTGGGACTCATTCACCAAAAGTGGTGAATCCTTCTAGTGGGGATTTTCTAAAATTTCAAAGGCTAATCCTGATCTTCTTTTTCTACTTTGTCCTTCCTGATTGGTTTCTAGATCTGAATCTTCAATTTGCAACCTGTAGGTCTTCTCCAAAGTTCTTCAAGGATTGATGACAACTTTGAAATTTTTTAATGATTTGCATCTTTTCTCCAATCTTGCTCCTTATAAAATTTGCAACCTAGACCTACAAATCACACACAAAGGAGAGGGGAAAATGTTGGTAGGTTAGTGGATAAAGGTTTTCCTTGGTCAAACCCCTTGTTGGCAATTAATTCTTGAAATGAAATCAAATAAGAATGGATAATGATGAATGCACATACAAAAATGTTGCAACTCACCAAACCCTAACAATATAATGTTGCAAACATGTATGCAATGGCTACAATGGATTTAGACATTTATTCTTGTTTGAATGAAGTTGATCTTTAATGTAATGCTTGCTTGAATGACAAAATCCTACACCACAATTGTGAGTTCTAAAACAACATGATGCATGAGATCCTTTACATGATGATTGATGCTTGAAGAAATCTCTAAAATGCTTGATAATATTCCCTTTAATTCCCTTGAATTCTCTTGAATATTCTTGTGAACAGTTGATTGCTTATTAGATTGCTAGGTGAAAATATGAGTGAACGAACCTTGTATTTATGCTCAATTATGCAAGAATTCTTAAAATTACAACACTACAAGCTGACATTAGATCTAGGAGGATAAAATCCCATTAGAAATATGAATTAATTTCAATTTTGGGCCACACGGGACTCATTTTCCCAAGATGGTGAATGAGTCCCATCTAGCATAATGTATGGGACCAAAAATTGAAAGTTCTTAGAAAGGTGTAAAACAAGTCTGGGACCCAAAAATCTAAGTGGGACTCATTCACCCAAGGTTGTGAATGAGTCCAAAATCACTAAATCTAGGCCACACAAGCCAAAAACTCCTAAATTATGATTCGGTAATAGTTGGTGTTGAGATTATCCTTGAAAAGATGCAATAAATGAGGCTTATGGATGCAAAATAGAGCCAATTAAAGCATTAGAAATCCCAATTATTAATGACAATCCTAGAAAAGTGTAAAAGTGTGTTACAACACTTTACAACACTTCGAATAAGGTAAGATTAATATTTATTTTTATTAAGAAGAGGTTTATTATGTTTAATTAGTTAATAAAACCTTAGAAAAGTGTGAAAGTGTGTCACAACACTTTAGCAAGGTACAATTTAAATCCATTAGTTCAAAAGGGCCCATGACCTAATGTGAATGTCTCAACCACATTACAACACTAAATTAAGGTGACATTAAACTCAATTTCACAACGAGAGCCCAAACAAGTGTGAAAATGTACCGACGATATTTTTTGACACTATAACTTTAAATGACATTAAAAAAAGTAAAAATAATATAATTGAACCAAAATCTTAAAAATGAAATAAATATTTCATTACAAAATTCAAAAAAATAATAAATTAAATTGATGTAAAAAATAATACATCTCATTAGTTCACATCAATCCCAAGTTATTGAGTAATTTTTTTTGCATAATAATTGTGGAAGTGAAAATATGTATTTTGGTTAAAATCCTAACACACACAAAGCATGATTAGTATTTTAAAACAAAGCTAACAATCAACATCCATATGAGATAATCTAACATGTTTTAAAATGCTATCAAATAGCAAGATAAATAAAAGCATACAAAGAAAAACATGAAGTATATCTATCCCATATTGGATTGGTGCTACTTTGATGTGAAAAGTAGCCCTTTCCCAACCCTTGACAAGCTTGATGTTGCAAATGATGGTGGACAAAATTAGTTCTCAGTTTAAGAGAGTGATTTTGCATAAGCTTTGTGGATTTGTGAAGGATTTGATGATGAATGAAGCCTTTCATTTATAGAATATTTTGATGAGAGAAATAGCCAAATGGATGAATGTGGGACAAATAACAAGATAATGAAAAGAGGCCACTTGTAAACTTGTGAAAGGATAAGGAATGAACACATTTTGGTCAATATGCCAAATAGGGGGAGATTCAAATTTGAATTTGAGAGTTAATGATGAGTCTGACTTGTGCAAGGGACGTGTGAGAGACATGTAAAGTCTCATAAATGCTTTGTTGGATGAACATGTCAACTTTCTTTTGAATTCAAACTTGAGGGAATATTCCTCAAAGATGCCATGTTGATGGAAAATGTTGATTTTATAAATAAATTAAAATGATTTATTGGTGCAAGTGGGAAAAGCTAGAGGATGTGATGGGTGGTTAGATTAGGTTAATCAGGGTTATATTAACGTAATGTTGATTAGATGCTTTGACCCCTTTGACTTGAATATTTTGATTTATTTAAATCAAAAAGGGATGAAAGGTGATTTCAAAGTTAATTAAATAAAGGATTGATTTATTTAATCAAGGAGGGTGATGTTAGGATCAAGTTGATTTATTTAATTTAAACTGATGACTTTAGGAGATTGATAAATAAACTTGATTTATTTGTTGAATGGATGAATATGACCTAATCAAATGCATTATGCCAATTTTGTGTGTCTATATTTTTCCCCTCTTTGAAGCAATGTACTTGTTGCGTTGGTTCAAAGAATAAACTTACTGTTATCAAAATTCAAAAATTTTCTGATTTTTTCAGATGCCCCAGCAGAAAGAAGTACACTGATTTTTCGGATGCCCCAATGGAAAGAAGTACACTAGTACATTGCCCCCTCGAGAGATTGAGTGAAAAGATCTGATTTGAAGATCGATATCACAATAAAGAGGTTCAAAATGGATGGTTATGGATGATGATGCAAATGAGATGGTTTTAAGATGCTTAGAATAATCAATCTATATTATCCTAAACAATTTAAATGATGATATGATGTGAGATGGGTGAGATTGATCATGTGATATGCTGTGATTATGCAAATGTATGATTTATGAAAATATATGATTTATGAGATGCTCAGACTAACAGATCTATATTATGATGATGATGCAAATGGAATGTGTGTGAAATGATCAATGTTTCCTATTACATGTATGATATGAATGATATGTGGTATGCTGATGGTTTGTGGATGCAGGATGGATGCATGATGGATGCATTGGTGATGTTATGTTAGCGTAGAGAGAAGAAAGAAGAAATGAGATGATGACAAGAGGATTCAACAAGTCCATGATCTGACAAGACTTTATTAGAGATGATGATGATGATGATGACAAATGATGATGATTTTCTTATCAAGGATTGGGACTTCAAAAGGGCTACTTACCCTATGTTTGATAACACAAGTAAGTACAATGCATTAAGGTATAAAGAACCAAGATGGTGTTGTACCTAGTGTGATGGACTTTGACTCAACAAAAAGATAGGAGTATTCTTGTTCACACTTGACATATGGAAACCTTGCTAGGACGTACCTAACAAAGCAAGTATTCACCAAGTTATTTTACAAGAACATCCAACAATCACAGCAGACAAAAGATAATGATCGTTGCCCCATTCCTATCTCTCTAAATCCTTCGTCTGGATATCATCGAGAGGTCCTTGGAATGAGCGCAATAAGATAAATCAAAATAAAAGATCAAGTATGCAAATAAGCCAATGTTCTTCATACCTTTAGCTAGAGGGATGTGTTTTGATAGGATAAGAATCCAAGTGATATCCAAAATGATGCCCATTGTTGGAACGATATATCCTAGGACATGCATTGTATAGGATGATGATGGTTTGATAAGTTGATTGATAGGCTGTTGATATAAGGTTGATTGACATGTTTGAAAATGATAAAGAGTTTGATTTTGTGTTTAAATGTTTGTTGTTTGCTTTTGATTTTACGACTAAAGCTTACTTTTGCTGATTGTTGTGATTATTTCTATTTGTGTTGCCAAAGGGTGAAGGTGATGATCAGTTTATTATGGATGATTGATTATTGTAGGTGAAAGTGGAACGAGATGAGTGGATTTTTTCAAATATTTGGATGTTTTGACGTTTTTGGAATGTTTTGAGGCTATTTTTGGTATTTTCAAGATTTTTCAAATGTTTTTGGATTTTTTTTTTAATGTTTTTGAATTTTGATGTTTTTTGAATATTTATGGATTTCGATGATTTTCAAATATTTTTTGGATTTTGATGTCTCAGGGGCTGATCAGAGATGATCTTTGCCTATGTTTAAGCTTAGAGACGACGTAGTTTGAATTTCCATGTTTTTTACATTTTTCAATTTTTTGAGTGTTTTTGGATTTTTGATGGATTTTCTGATGTTTTGGGATTTTCACATGATTTTGACAATTTGGATAAAGATGTGTATGATGACATTAGTGATCTATTTTGGGATTTCATTGAAGACCAAACTAATGTTGACTAATCGAATTGATGGATTGATGATGATGGTAACATTGTTGAGGATACACAACAATGCAAAGATTTGATTGACCAGGATTGATGACGATAACATTGTTGAGGATGCACAACAATGCAAGGATTGATGATGATAACATTGTTGAGGATGCACAACAATGCAAGGATAGTGTTAAGCAATACAAGGATATTCTGAGATGATGATTTTTTTATTGGATTTGATTGATCATGATTGATAAATCTTGATTTGGAACAATTTTTTTTTGAATAATTTGATGTGATGTTGAAGTGAAAATTAGATGCGACTAATATCAATTGTTTGGATTGATGTTCAATTGAAGATAAAACTTGATAAGGAACATCTTCTTATCAAAATATGCCATGGGCTAGTGATTTGGATTTTTGCTCACAAGTGGTGGACCAATTTGATTTTACATTTTCCAATGTTCGGATCACCACATAAGTTGGAGGATATAGATCAAGATTTATTCCTGAAGCAAGATGCAAATGTCTACCTCCAGTGTCTAGCAATGTATGGAATATTATGGATAGATGCTTGGATAGGTGTATGGATGGAGGGATATGGATTATCTTGCGATAAGATAAGGTGCACAGATAAAGGATGCTAATTTGGATAATGCTTCATGGCTCAGATAATGTTGGGTAGGATAGGATCAATGAAAATGACCCATGTCAAGATGTTTACCATAAGCAAGCATAAAGTGTGCACCAAACTTTTACCAAGATCAAGATAATTTGTACTATGGATGCAGATGGATATAGATGGATTGGATAAATGGATTTATGGATGAGATGGATGGAATGCTGGATTTATTATGGATGGGATGATATGCTTTCACCTAAATTGGCACACATAGATGCTCGATTCTACACATAATGCCTCTTTTCCAGGTTTTCATCATGGTCTTGCCCAAAGCTCTGGACATGCGGTTTTCACTAGAGGATGATTTTTCTCTTTACTATTTTCAATCCTTTTTCTAATTTTTTTTGGATGTTTTTCTTTTTTGATTTTTGATTTTTTTGAAAGATTTTAAGCTCATGTCGAACCACCTTGTGATGCTGATGTAGATGCCCCTATCATAATGTTCCATCGATATCCTACTTGAAGAAGCTGCTTTGCTAAGATACATGCACTTGAATGCAACTTTTGGGATTCTTGATCTACTTTATTGATATCGGGGTTAACTCTGTCTCTATGCGTACATTGTGATAGAGTACCTTCAGAATCCTTATGATGAAGGTTCGTTGCCAATAAATGGTCAATTTGAGGATTGTATATCATGCGTGGAGGTGTGGATGGAGTGTGTTTGGGGATAAAAGATGGATTGGTTGACAATTTGGAACCTTTGACTCTCCAAACTTGGGAAGATGAGCAATGATGGGTGGATACAAAATTGTGCATGGAATTAGAACCAACTGATTGATACACTTTGTATGTCCCTTGAAAAGCTTTGTTTTAATTTTGTGGACATCTTTGATGGATACTTTTTCCTTTTTCATTTTTTCCCATAGTTTCTTTGACTGATGGAGTTTGATAGGGATGACATTTCTTTGTATTCTTTGGTATCCATGTGTATTTGATTTGTCCATTATGCTTCTCAGCTTCCCTTGCTTTGATAATGTTCTTTGTGCTTTGATTCAAATATTTCTTTTGACATTGGTCCCAATTCGTGGATGGGGTGATGGGTGGATGAAGATTCATGGCATGGCTGGTTGTAGTATTGGCATCAATTTCATCATAAGGATTCTTCATGCGCACTATGTTGACGTTTGCTTGAGATGAAGTTTCCCCCAGTATGGTGGTGGTAGTACCTTCATGCTTTGATTCTTCCTATTATAAGAGCTCTTGTTTAGAATGCACTCTCTAATAAATGACCATTGTAGATGACATTATTTCCATTTGTTGCTCTGCTAACTCTAGAATATCCTGTTCTATCTTACTTGTTTCCTTGAGTGGATAATGTTGGATATCTTCATACATGATGTCCTTAGTCTAAATTTTGGATATATTTGATCCTGATGTTGATAACTCAGTTTGACTATTGGAATTGATAATCAACTCTTTTTGTGTAATAGAATCCTATTTAAGATGAAGATCATCTATGTGTCCATCCATAGAAAGCATCTCATGGGTAGATGGAGGAGTATGTGCTATATGGATGTGATCATCATTTGTGACATCTTGTATAGATAGGAGAGTGTCCATTAGATTATTGTAGTATCTTGAAGATATAAATTCTTGATCTTGATTAATTTTAGAATTGCTTTCGACATGCTTTGGATCAAGTTCTTGACATGGGTCAATCTCAAAGGATGGATTTCTTATAAAGGTTTCTTGGATATCTTCATTAGGCATAGGAAGTGGCTCAATATCCTCTTGATCTTTCAGTGAATTGGGATCAAGTTTTGAGTTGAAGATTCCTTCAATATTGGCAATCATGAGGTCGAAGGATGTCAATATGTCTTGGAAAGGACCATTGCTAGACTTTGGTGAGAGATAATGATCATACTTTGGAATAAATTCTTGAGATATTCCCTCTGGCTCATAAGGCAATGTAGACACATTTTCAACATGATCATTGGTCAATGCCTCATTGGATGAGGTGAAAACATCTTTATTGATGGATAGATCTTGATTATTGTTTTCAACAGTTGTGGTGGAGGGATTTCCAATGTCTTCAACCATAGGGTCAAGTGATGTTGGCATTTCTTTGATTGGATCATTGTTGGTTGGTGGACTTTGATCATGATTGAAAAGTGACTCTTTACATATGTTGATTTGATCATTGGATGAAGTAGAAATAGCTTGAAGGTGCTCAGTGATGGATTGATCTTGATCCTTGTTCTCAACAGTTGTGGTGGAGAGATTGCCAATGCTATCATTGTCCCCAATAGTGATTATCTTTTGATCAATCAAGTCTTGGATGATTTTCTTGAGCCGAACACAATCTGATGTTCTGTGTCCCTTTATTCTATGATAATCACAAAGGTGCTTCTCATTATACCCCAGTGGTTTTATGTCTAGTTCTTGATAGTTAACGTAAACAGGGATTTTGATGAGATTTTCTTGTACTAACTATTGCAAGACTGATTCGATTGGTCTCCCAAGTGGTGTGTATTTTTGCTTGTTCCTTTGTGAGATTTGCACTTTAAATTTACCTTACGCTGATTGATTTTGGAGATGTGATGATTGATCTTTGAGATGTGGTGATTGATCTTCAAGATGGGGTTGATCTTGATGTCCAACTCCTTGACATTGGAAATATTGTTCTTGACGCTGTTGTCGACACAACTCACTACTTTGATGACATGGATTAACTAATGGATGGGTGTATTGATTTTGGAGTGAAGATATCTCCTAGCTCAATAATTCAATTAGTTTGGCATGTGAAGCA
>VDFB02105785.1:556649504-556686546 GCA_007258455.2 Sequoia sempervirens
TTTTTAACTCCCATGCTTCTAGTCCAGAATTCCTTCTTATAGAGATGAAGGAGAAAAAAAAGCCTCAAACTAGATAGCACACATGTCATGATCTCATAGGAATGCTTGCAACAATATTCCCTTTCTAGTTATGCTTGAGTCTTCAGGTGAAGCAAATAAACATGAGGTAGAAATATCCTCAAATCTTCATGGAAAATAGGTCCCACCTTAAAAGACATCATTATTTTGTTACAACAGTTGCAATATATTCTCCATGTGCTCCAAATTCCAATTGTAATGAAATCAAAACAACAAAACTTACGAAGCAAGGCAAAGAAAATAGAAGACGTTCAAAACTATGTTAATCCATATTAGCACCTCATGCTAATCACTTTGAGTGTTTGAGAAGAGAATAATATTTTACCATGTTATATCAAAAGTATAATCTGTATTGTTTTTAGGCCATGTATTATTCTTCTTCCATCCATTATTCTTCTTATTCATTTTGTATACTTCTCCAACCAAACATTGTATTCCTCCTTAGTGGGCCATTTAACATTCAATAAATCTTGCACCTTAGTAGAATACTAAGAGTACCTTTGATCAATTAAAATTCTAGCTTCCTTAACAAATATATCCATTTTTTACTCAATTTCTACCATTATATCAATGTCTGAATTGAGCAAGAGGTAATCAGTGACATACAAATGCATCATAGCAGCTTCAAGCAATCCTCCCAAATTTTCCTTCTAGGTGTCAAACGGATGTGATTCACCTTTGAAATTCAATATTTAAGGCATGCCATGGTTCTCCATTTCCTTGAATATTTTCAACTTGCTTGTGAGTTGTATTCCCAATTTTCCATAGAAAGTGGTTACCTCATTTATTGAGTCAATATTTTTCAAGATGTTAGGAATATTTGTAGGTGCCTTTGGATCCTCCTCTATTTTAGGCATCATTTCTTTCAATGCATTTATCCTAGCAATCCAATTATTCCATTCATTCTTGAAGGCCTCTTGTACTTGCTAATAATTTACATTTACCTCATAAATGCTTTTATATGTGGCCCATACATCATTAGCCCTATGGACCAACCTAGTCACCCTATGCTTAAGCACATCTCTAAAAAAATCATTGGCCACCCTGACTGTCTCTAATTTGGCCTTCTTGACATTTTCCTCTTCAAAGGTTAACTTTCCTTTTAAATCATTAATTATTAGTGCCAAAGTTTCCATATCTTGTGTAGACATATCAAATGAGGAAGAGGGAGAAGGTTGAGTTACTGTCTTTTGACTAACTTGAATGGTAGCTCTCATTTGACTCAATTCATTTAAAACATTATTATATTCCTTGAACAAAGATTAATATTTCTTTTGAGAAATATGTGCATTTTCCACACTAAGCATTGTAGCATGTGTGGTTAACTTAGCTGCTTGGATCAGAGTTATGTCAGTAGCTCTTTTGACCACCAGTGAACCAATGACTTGTTCAATAAGCCTACAAACCTCATGTTTGCTATTATTAGGTGCCATAGACCAAATTGCAAGGGTATGCAACTTTCGACTATACCCAAAACCAAATAGTTTATTTTCAAATTGGTTTTCAAATATCAAAGCTCGAGGAACTCTTCTAATTGCATCATAGGCTATGGTAGCTATGATAGTACATCCTTGTAATAGCATGATTCCACTAGCTTTAACAATTCTTCAAGCTTTAGTAGGAGTAATGCCTGCAATTTCAGTCTTAATCTTCTCTTTCTTTGCTTTCTCAACTTCATCCTAATGAGAAGGTTCAACATTGACTCAAGTTTCTTCTAGTCTCTCTTTTATTTTCTTACTCCTTTATTGAATCATAAACTCCTGAAACTCCTTGGTTTGCACAAATTTATCATCATCCTAGAATTGTTGGAAAAGTTGCCTCAATCTTACTGAAATAGAACTCCTAAGAGAGTAGAATCGATGAGACCCTTGGAATGTCTTGTCGATAAGTAGTTGTGTTCTAAAGCTTTAAATCAGATTGTTGTTAGTCTTCCAATTTTGTGACTTGAACAGTGTGCATATTTGCAACATTAACAACATTGTCTCAAAATGACTCAACTAACATGACTAATGGTCTATTATGACCTTATTAGACAAAAAAAAAAACTCAACACCCTAGAAACCTATCGTTAGACCTTGCTTGACTAAAATTTTAAAATGAACTTGGGGCCCCTGCACTACTTTTCACTAAAAATATTTAATGGGGTTGGAAGCATAGGACAAAATCCTTCATGAACCTTTATTCATAACCCACAAATCCCATAAAAAATTGTATCTCTAACATATTTTTAGGGTTAAGCAACTTTATGATGGATAAAATTTTGCAGGGGTCAATAAAAATTCATTCCAAGGATATAATTTTCCCCAAATATTATTTTTTTGGTTTGGAAGAATGAGTATTTGGATAACTTGTCACAAAATTATGCTCATACAACTTGCCTAATATTTTAGGATTTTTTCATGAAACCGTGTATTTTCATAGTAGATTATCATATCCACAATTAGGTGTTGCCATAGTTGTGTGTCCCACTTCTATGAAATCATATTTTTTTGAAAAAAATATTTTTGTAAGCCTTCAGGGGTTCCATCTAAATAGTTTTAATTGAGTATGGATAGATCAAACCTTTTTAGATAAAACCCCCTTGGATAGAACCATCCTAGTCTTAAATCAAATTTTCAATGAAGTCTCCTTTGCAACTATCAAAATGTTGACAAAAACCCACTTTTACTTCATATTTTGGGGAGTCAAATGAATTAATTAATGAGATATATTCGTAAGTATATAGCCCTTATTATAAGCTTTCCAAAAAGAATTTTGAATATATTTAATTTAATTATTATATTTATTTTCTATTTCTTGTGAATATAAGTTTTTCACTAAACATCAAGGTCTTTATTTAACACACATGAAACAATTAATAAATAGTGAAAAAAATCTAAAATTTATATGTTCACTAAGTATGGATGTCCTTATTTCAATAAAAAATTAATAATTTAATTCAAAATAATACAAAGTTATATGTTATCAAAGTAACCTATGTCTAAATTATAGTTAATCTCACTTCAAAAAGCTATTAAAAAAATATATGTGCAATAGAAATCAGTGTTACAAATCTATATTTAAAAAATTATAATTATATTTTTTCTATAAATAAAGTTATTCTTTTTTGAAGTAATGTCACATTTTAAAAATTGTTAACTATACAAAATAAGTCATTAAAACTTAATGTAAAAAAAAAAAATCATCTTCAAACATGCTTTATAAAAATTATTAGTTTAGATAAAAAATTATTTAAAAATACTAGTTCACATCATCTTCAAATCCTTAAATGCTTAGTTATTATGGGTGATAAAAAAAAGTGAAAATAGATAGTTTAAAATATTGATTTAAATTTCCCACTTTAACCAAAAAGTGGGACATAGTATTATGGGTGGACACAACCACCGAAACCAATTTATTTAGAAATTCATAGAGGACATGATTCATGAGACCCATAAATGTAAAACAAGCATTATCTAAACCAAACAGTACCACTAGAAATTTGCAATGGACATACCTAGTCCTAGAAGCTATCTAGGAATATCTTCATCCTTGATTCTTAACTAATGGTAAAGATCAAATAAATCTTGGGGAAGATGGTGACTCCATTTATTTGATTGGTGATATAATCAAGTTTGGGAAGAGGAATACCTATTTATAACGACTACCTTATTAAACATTCAATAATATATACACAGCCATAGTATCACATCTTCCTTTCTAATAGATAACACTAAACATCACCATGGTGAGATGCTAGGTTGTTTGATCCTTTATCAACATGTATATAATATTAGTTTTTGTAATTGTTAATATTGTTTTATGCTAGATTGGAAGGGAAAGATTCCAAAAGAAAAAAATTGTGTTTTGAAGAGCCTAATGATGAATGCTTAGATGAGGAGGAGCCCTTGGATTTAAGAAAAAAAGAGTTGTAATGGTTCTCAATGAGGATATAGAGGAGGAATATATTAGTAGTGAAGAAGACAAATAAGAGGAGGGCTCTAATCAGGAGGTTGTGAAGGATTAAGAGGAAGTTGATGAAGACGAAGACCAAAAAATAGAAAAAGAGAATGAAGAAAATGTACAAACAATGGTGGACCCAAAAAATGAAATGGAGCAAGAAGATAGGTCTCTACAATTTACAACACCCAATTTCTTGTGTTGCAGGAAAAAGTTAATAGGATGGACAAAGATTTTAACATACTAATCCACATCACTTGCAGAATTATGAGTAAGGTGATCTTTGGAACCATGTATGGTATGGCAAAAGTTAGGAAGGAACACAAGAAAAAGGATTCCTCTTAGGAAATGAAGATGTTGATTGAGGATAAAACAATTGAAGAAGAGGACACTTGAAGCAAGGAGCTAGACTAGTTAAAGATGGAGTGGGATTTGATCAATAGTCCCAAGAATTAGTTAGGGTTTGGACTTTTCTTGTTTCTTGGCCTATGTGCTTGTGTCATTGTTGGGTTTGCATGCCTTTATGCTTATCTTTGCTATCTTTTGTTTTTTGTTTTCTTCAAATAGTTATATGGTTTCCTTTTGATGATCGTTAGGGTCGGGTGGCCTTCTATTGTTTCACTCTTGGTGCCAGTTGATCTATTTTGGTGTATCTTTTTCCTTGGTGTTATATTGTTGGCCTCATTGCCCAATTTTTGATCTCTTGTATGGGTTTAGGGGCCCTTTCCCCTAGTTTTTTAATCAACAACATTATTTTATGCTAACATATTTAATTTATATATATATTAATTTACACCCTAGTGGCCGATTGAAATAAAAGTCTTGATCTCAAAAGTAGGATTGTTGATACTCAATCAATAGAACTAGAGAAACCATCAAACCCCTATTGATCACTCTTATAGAATGTCTCAAAGTAGAAGGGAGGTTTACATGGCTATCATTCCAAAGTGAAGGGATTGGCTAATGGTTAGGGTCTTAACTTGCATCTAGCAATAAATTCACAATTAAGTGATCCATCTAATTGTGATTTATACATAGGAATATAGGGGTAAGATCAATGGCTTCTAAATTGTTGTTGAGAAATAATTGTTAAGTTTGCATTGTTTCACCCTTGCACTTAAAAGATCATTTTTTTAATTTCTTACAAGAATATCATAATAATAATGTTAGTACCTAATCAGTCTAAATGATAACATATATCTATAAATACCACCATACAAAATAAAATGAAATTCGTTAGTTCATAACCTTTTAATTACTCAAAAATTGTAATAATTAACAATTATAATTTTAAATTTATAGCATTAATTATTAAATCCATACAAACAATCAAAAACATCAGGTAGAAATACAATTTCAAGATTAAGTTTTCCATAGTTCAAAATACATGGATACATCAGAGATTTAACAAAAAAAGAAAATAAGATTTTACAGGGATGTAACACTTAATACAAGAGTTTTTCGTTTTCATATATTGTTGCTTCTGTTTATTCTAACAACATATATTGCAGAGAGCATATGCGACTGGGCCAAATATAATTCCACTGAAGACACCTCCCAGTATCCCATTCATTCACAGATACCTACTTCCTTTTCTTTAAAAGAAATACATTCCTACAGATGGAGAATATAAAAATAGCAATGCGACGAAAATTGTTCATAGTTATAGGTGGAACATATATAAGAGCTTGTATGGTATTATGCTTTTCAGAATAAGAGGTAAGAAAAGAAGTCAATCATCAAGCCAATCCAAACTGAAGTGTGCTTCCACAATTTCAACCCTAAGCTCCGTAATAGAAATGTTCTTGGCCCGCAACCATTGCTTCCCAACCTTCTCATCACATATAACATGCTTCAGGGAATTCAGTTCGCAAACAGCTCTTGGTAGCCTCGTCAGACGAGAACATTCTCTCATATCAAGCTCATTCAATTTCTTTAGTTGCCCAATTTCCTTCGGAAGTTCTCTCAGCCCCTCACAGAACGAAATGTCTAGACATTCCAACTGCCCAAGCTCTCCAATTGAAGATGGAAGCTCTTTTAAGCCTGGCAATGCTGACAACTTTAACAATTTCAGAGAGCTAAGATTCCCAAGCACATTAGGTAACTTCTGAATTAGGTGGCAATTGGCAATAGACCAAATCAGAGCAGAGGGCATATAACAGAACCTAATGGGCAACTCCTCCAAATTGCTGGAGTGATCTACGTTAAAAACTTTCAAGTCGACGATGTTGAATGTGGATGTAGATTCAAACCCTTCGCATAAGCTTAAAGATAGCTTCTCTATGGTTGAAAGTGCTTTGCTTTCTTTCTGAGTAGGGAGTGTAATCAACCTCTCCAAGCGGATACTTTTGAGTTGAGTGAGTGAAGACAAGACATCTAAACCTTTTATTGTTCCCCTCTTTGTACTGTAATTGAATACCATGAGACATTTTAGGTTCTTCATGGATTTCAGAAATGGGGGAAGGAAGCATTCAGTTGAAGTGAAGTGTAGCAGGAGAGCCTCTGCATCAAAGAAGTTTACCTCTTTCCAGTAGTTCTCCTCCTCAGGGTCTGCTTACATAAATCATGAAGTCAGTCCAATTAGATCATTGTGCATGTTGGTAATGGTTGCTATTTATTTGTGTTAAAATCTCATCGTATTGAAGTTGAATACATTATATGAAAAAATGGGAACACAAAAGAGTGCTTAAGGTTACACTATGAAAAAAAGAAAGTTGAGAATTGAGAATGCTAGTGTTGGATTGTCCCACTTATAATTAAGTAGGACAAGAACACATATATCGACAAATTCTGAACTGTTTATGTAGGATATTTAGTCTACCCATTATACAACTCTCTAATAATCAAATTTATAGGTGAATTAGAAGTATTTTTGATATACATGGCATCAAAGAAGTTGAGAATGATTATTATTTCTTCTTCTTGTTCTAGGTTGTAGGGTGTTTTCTACCCTTCCATTTACAACTCCGATAAAAAACGTTTACTATAATCAAAAACAAAATTGTTGAAAGAAATGATGTCTAACATAAAAATTATGACTAATATTTTGAGGATATTTTGACCAACTTGATAAAAATGAATATGTAGAACTTTTGCAATAACCCACCTGTGTGAATAGAAAGAAGTTGAGCATCATATGCTTTGCCATTAAGCAACTCCCATTTCTGTGACAAACTCAGCTCCTTCTTAGGCATAACGAACCTCTTCTTGTGGACAACACTAGCTTGGCAACCCAGATGCAAGGCCAATTCTCGCATTACATTATTCTGAGAAAAGTATATCTCTGAGGTATTTCTGTTTGAGATTGCTTCTCTGCTCCTGATAAGTGCTACAACGTCAAGTTGATGTTTAAAAATGATAACAACAAATCGAGTATATCAAAAGGAAAGGTAATTACCCTGAATTGCTAGTTAAATTCAAAAGTTTTTTGCTTGCAAGTTCTGATAAGATAGCAAATGCATTATGCCACTGGAGATCCCGAACATACACCCAAATGTCCAACAGCGCATCAGCACAGATTTTCCTGTCTGCCGGAAATAAACGTAAATCTAGGAAGCATTCTTTGGCAACATCATCTAAGGAATCAATAGTAATCTCCAATAATCTAATTAGTCTTTTTTTGTGATAATCTAATATGCATTCTCCTTTAGATATATTTTTCCTTGCCCTTTCCCAAGCCTCGTGGGATTTCCCATTCAAAGAGCTTCCGATCACCTTTAGAGCAAGTGGCAGGCCATCACACTCTGCGAGCAGCTGTAATCCAAGAAATATAAGAGATTTATCAGAGGGCAAGAACTTTTTTTAATATGTAACTGGAACCACAATATTTGGCAGATAACCCTACTTTCAACGTCAAAATTATCTAGTATACTACCTATTCATAGGTTAATAACATATTACACCTAACCATTTAGTTGGCTGAAAGAGGTATTTAAAATCATTTATTCATTGTGCCTAAATGTCTTAATCTGAAAGAATGGGTAAATTTTCATCGTCACATTTTACCTTTTACATATATTGACCATAATATATAGGTTACTTACAGTAAAAAATAAATCTATTATTAATTAAATACAATAAAGTTTTCTATAAATCTTTTTTTAATTAGATACAATAAACTTTTCTATAATTTTAGGAGTTCTTAATCATACACAACATTTTATTTTTCAAATATGAACATATGTTTCTCCCATTTCAATTGAACTTTTTTCTTCATTGTAAATTTTAAATTATTTTTCATATAACATCTTTTTTTATATAACAATCAAAATCAAGTTATAAAATATTAGATTATAAAAATAATAATAATAACATTCAAAAGTAAATTATAAAGCATTAGATTATAAAAGTAATAATAAAACAAAATTGATTAGCTGAAAAAAGAAAAAAAAGATTAAAAGAAAAAAAAAGATGACAGAGGGCTGGGACCCTCCAATGGATACCACAGACTGGCCTAGGTGGGACCCTCCTCCTCTTCCCTCGTCTATTGCTGCTGCCAGCTAACAGCTTGATTTTCTATGTTTTCTGATCTGAACATTTTTTCCGTATAGATTTTAACAATGTAATTTTATGACAAATCAATTATCAGACACCTACTCATCAAAAAAATTATAATAATAAAACAAAATTGATTAGCTGAAAAGAAGAAATATACCTCCTTTACCAAATTGGCATTTGCAGTGCTTGGAATTGATATCTGTCCAAATGCCCAGAAGCAGAACAGTGACAATGCATCCTCTTCGCATAACAATGGCAACTGATACAATTGAGTAGAGAGGGTTGCGGGAATAATGGAACTATCTCTGGTTGTTATAAGAGTTTTGAATCCTGGCCCTTCCAATAGTAAATATTCCAAATCTGATCTGGACGAAACATCATCCAAAATCACTAGTGTTTTCTTCGTTTGCCTTAAAATCAACTGTTTCAGCTGCATGTGTGCATCTTGCAAATTCTGAAATTCGGGTTCCTTAATTCCACCAAGCTTTTTCCATATAGTCCCGAAAATTCCCTTCAGGTTTGGAGACTGAGAGACAGTGATGAATATCACATTGTTGTCAAAGTATTCTGACATCAATGAAAGAACAATCCAATTTCAGACCAACTAGGTTTTTGATATATATTATAAATTTTAATTGCACAACTGTTTAATACGTTTTTATTTAAACAGGTAAATTTACTGTGAACCATTTGACTATATTTATATTTAAATACAGCACACCAAAATAATTTAACTAAAACTAAATCAGATCGCTATACCGACCATCATAGGCAAAAGAATAATACCTCTAATTTTATGATCATTGCAGAGAGCCAGTGCAAGAGTTGTTTTACCTCCACCCGCCATGCATTGCACCCCAACAACTGACACCTCGTTCTTTATCAAAAGATCCTTCAAATGCCCAATAGATCTCTCCAACCCCACATAAAATTGAGAATCTCCAGGGGCAACACACGTTGAATCCTCCTCCATTTCAACACTGCCAATAAAATGAACAGAATCCATGAATTGAGCTTTTTGCAAACGGTTAAGTTCTTCTGCAATTTCAAACTTCATTCTGTATATTCTTATATCAAGGTTTTCATGAAGCTGTAGTGAACATTCGCTTGGCTTTCCATGAAGCTGTAATGAATTACGCGTTAGCCGTTCCTGTTGCCATCCATGAAATTTCCAGCTGCTTACAGCGAAAAAGAACTTACTTTGCGTTGTTGCCAGACAGCTTAGTACGAACTATATCTGTCATTACTTAAATAAAAGAAACGTTTAAAAGCATCTATTAGCCGCCCAGATTTTTAACGGTATGTTAATCGGGTGACAGCTATTTTCTAATTAATAGGATTAATTTAATTGTATGTATGTTAATATGTTAGAGAATATGTTTGTGTATGGATGTGTATGGATGTAATGTGCTGCAAGTATTGCAATTAGTTGGATCAAACAATTAATAAGTACTAAATAATGTAATGAATAAACTTTGACAAATCTAGATTCTCTCCTTAAAGAAATTAGGTATTATCTGATTTTGAAATATTTGTATGCGAGTTTAAAACATATAACAGTACAAATACAAAAGGAAAGTTGTCATCAAATTGGCAAAAAAAAACCCTTCAAATGGAAATATTCCTATTCAATTGAAAAAACAACATTTATCTTACTTTTACATGATAAGTGAGATTCTGGAGACACACATATTTTGGAGCCTGGAAGTGTTTACCACTAAACAGTAATTGATTTACCATTTCATGACATCTGAAACTTGTTTTCCAATGACTCAACAATTGTTTACAGGCATGAGACTTATTTTAGGCTCAAATCTCACCCTATATGTAGCCAATAGACTAGATATAAAATAATGTTTAAAAACTAAATTATTATTATATTATTTAATATTATGTTTTTTTTTTTTTTTTTCTATAATGGAGGTGAGTATAGGATACGAGAATGTGAAATTTGGAGAACGCGTACTAATCACTGTCTCAACCAAAGCTTTTGGTAACCTTCTTCGCTTCTAAACTATAACAGAACCAGTGATACCGAAGGTTGAGTGCATGCGCATGGTATTTGTTGAAGTGGACTCTGTTGCTAGGAAGCAACTCCTTTCTTTATTTCGCTATCATCGCTTTTGAGTTGGGAGGAATTTTGCGCATGGCATAGTTGGTGTTGGCGCCCACCTTAAAGTAAGAGATGTCAGCAGGTGGTTTATTATTTTGAAGGTTATATCTTTACTGTTTAAACTCAACTACATTTGTCATGGGTTAGCTTTTAATCGCCCTTCCTTACCAAAATCTGGTTAGTCTCTTTTCCCACATGTCTATCTACCTTTTCTCCTCCAAATCTGCCGCTAGGGATGGTTTTAGTGAGGTCATGGATGTTTGATTCTTCTTGCACACCAGATTTCTTTTTCTTCGCTTTCGAATTTCTCAACGGGTGGTAAACTATGCCCTATTAATTGAATGCCCATTCCCCCTTTGTTTGCACCATTCCTCCATTTAATGGTTGTCTCCTTACTTATATGAGGAAGAGTGTATTCATTAGTGTCCCTTCCTATTTTGGTTTTGGGTGAAAATACTACCATGCCTTTTCTCATTTTCTAATTTTTTCATTTATTTATTCACTTATCTAATTTTATTTTTACATGTCTTTTGTGTTTCTTTTCTAATGTTACTATTATTTTATAATTTATATTTTATTATTTTATGTCTTTTATGTTTCTTCCCTTGTATGTATGTATTTTTATTTATAATTGGTAGTATTATTTTAAGGTAACATGTTTAATTATGATATTTTTTACATTATAGTAATCAGTTGGAATAAAGGTGACAATCTTTGGAGTAGTGATGATGACAATCAATCAATGGAATTGGAGAAACCACTGGCCCACTACTTAACTCTTATAAAATTTCTAAGAGAAGGTTAGAATTTTACTTGACTGACATTCCAAAGTGTAGAGATCAACAATGGATTAGGGTTACAACTTACACCTAACAATAAATTCACAATCATGTGAGCCATCTAGTTTTTATTTATTTATATTTAGGGATATAGGGACAAGGTTAAATGGATTTCAATTTGTTCTCAATATATAATTGCTAAGTCTACATTGTCACACCCTTGCACCTACAAAACCAGTCCAGTTTCTCACATACATGTCACTATAATTGCATTAGTATGTGGTTAGTCCAAAAGATAATATATATGTATAAATACCATGTCATAAACTAAAATGGAACTAATAAGTTCATACCATTTTAATTACTTAATAATTTAAACAAATAATGATTAAAATATTAATGTTATAACATTAATTATTAAATCCATATAAATATTCAAAAAAAGGTAGGATTAGAGTTTCAATGTTAGGTTTTGGACATTAGACCAAATTACATCAGGACATCAAGCATTTAACTCAAAAAATAAAGTTTAGAATTTGCATGGATGTGAGACCCTCCCCTCTTTGGGGCTAATATCACCCAACTTAATTGAATAAGTGGGGTGATTCTTCTTTGATTACTTCCTCCTCATCTTTGCTAGCACCACACACCACATATTGATCCCAAAGAACCCTAACCTCATATAAAGTTTAGCTATGAAATGTATTACTATGTCTATCTATGACCTAGGTGGATTCCATAAACCTCTTCTAATTTTAGTTCCTTCCAAGTAATTACATGGGTGTGTCAAGTACATATTTCTTGAGCAAGGACACATGAAATACATTATATAGGTAATAAAGAGGTATGAAAGGAGTAAGCTAAAAAACCACATAAATAATATTAGCTACATGAAGAATTCCTTGTACCCTATTACAAATTATCTTCGAGTTCTCTTTTCATCTACATAGATCTTTTGATGATCCAAAGTCTCCTTTAACCTTCTCATTATAATCTCTACTTTTTAGTCATATTCAAGAAGTATCTCAAGCCTTATGTTGACTCAGTTATCCAATCTGTCCCACTTTATTGATATCTTTCTCTTTTTTTCTAATAGATCACTTCAAAGGGCACCATTTGAATGAATGGTTTGTAGATTTTTTTGTAAAAAAGATTCACCAATAGAAAGAAATATTCTCACTTAATCAATTGGTCCACTACAAAATTTTGCTATCCTGCATAATCTAGCTAATTTTCAAGAGTTTTCATTAGATTAATCTACAACTAAGAGGTGAATGATGTTTCCCTATAAAAATTACCTCTATCAACCCTTGTAGTCTAACTATCCATTTAAGGAATTTTATTTCTATAGATTGAGCATCATTTTTAATATTCCCAAGTATAAAGTATAATGACAGATAATGTATACCCTTACATTTTTGCATTTGTTTGGTCCCTCACAATTAATTTGAGCATAATGTTGCCTTGATTTAGTGTTGTAATATGTTCAACACATTCATATTAGGTTTTGGGCCCTTATAAACTAAATGAACTTAATTATTCCTTATTTAGGGTGTTGTAAAGTGTGTCCTAACACTTTCACACTAATCTAGTGATTCATAAATAAATTGGGCTTCTTTATGCCTTATTTGGCCTTATCTTGCATCCACATGCCTTAATCAATGCATCTTTTGGAGAATATTTCTGACATACATCTAATGACCAATCAAAAATTAATGTTTTTGGATTGTATGGCCCATATTTAGTGATCTGGGACTCATAGACTACCTTGGGAATATGAGTCCCACCTAATTTGTGGGGCTCCAATTTGGATTTCACATCAATCTAAGCATTTGTTGAAAAATGTGTCCCATAGTCTAGCCTAATGGGACTCATAGGCAACTTCTAGAATATGAGTCCCAGTACATGGATTTTTTAAGTTTTAGGTGTTTCATACTTGTCTTTTCCAGATTTCTATTCCTGTCTAGATGCCCTAATTTGGGACTAAATTGCCCAGCCTAGCGTATGAGTCCTAGTGTGCATTAAATTCAATGTTTTCAACATTTTAGGTCTTCATGCAAGCTTCTACAAGTTTCCAGGTGCCCCTTTATATCTTCCCAATATGTTGTTCTGATTTACATTCATTTCTAGGTCATCTATTCAAGTCTTGCATATCATTAAGTTTCTTAATTAGGTCTTGCATGTTACTTGTCTTTCCAAGCCCTAGCTTGGTGGTGAACCCCCTTTTAGTCCTTAATCACACCTTAGGACACCCTATTGCAAGATCTCTTTCCCCCAAGTTTCCACATTCAGAATGAGATCTCTAGGGTTTCCTTGAGTGAAACTTGAGGGAAATAGGTCTAGGTCCTAAAACCCTAGCTGACCCTATCTTCTGTAGGGATAGGGTGGCCTAATTGCATCATTTCATTTTTGTGAACCCAATGTGAAAACCTCTTTTCATATTTGGAGTGCATCATAGTCCTAGATCTAGCTTGCATTAACTTTGCTTTAGGATTTTGTATTAGTTAATTTGCATATAGGTTTTCTAAATTTTACATTAGTGAAAGTGCACATAGGTTGCATTTTTGTGTCTTGCATCATTGAATTTCATCTAAACTTTTCATTTAAATTTAGTCTAGACATCAATCAACCCAGAAAGCATATGTTCATTCAATAAATAAAAAATGAAAATTGTGCAAAAACCATAAATTGGGATTCATACACCCCTTTGGTCGATTTAGTCCCATCTCAAATTTTAAACTACATTTTCCAGCATTAAAAAATTTGTTTCTGTGATTCTATTTGATGTTGTTCACTTTTTGTTTCATTTTTTTGTTTGATGAGATGTAAGCAAAAAGAGGATGAAAAGGATACTGACTTCATTTCATGCCACCAATTGCTTTATTCCCAAATCAATGTGAAAATTCTTGATCCTCCCCTTCAAAGAATATTCATTGAGAACTTGTAAACTAAGATGCAAGATAAACTTGGCATGATGAAATTCCCTTCCTTTGTTCACTTTTGTATTGCCCTTTGTGATTATCAAAATTTGGTTAGTGGCCCTAAAATAAAATCCACCTCTATCCGTCCTGAAAAGTCTAAATCCACAATTCAAAACAATTACCAATCCTTTAGAAAATGGAATAAATATTTCCTAAATCCCCCTCAACCAACTCAACATGTTGATTCCCAAGTGGTTGCTATAAAGAATACAACTTCTTTCACATTTGGGGATCAGACTAGGCAATTTACTCCCTTTGTAACACCATGTCAAAACTTTTAGGACATAAAATGATCACTTTTCCTCCTGTTAGAGTACATGATCCTAATAAACTTTACCTCTGAAATTTAGATCAAATGCTTACTACCATTATCACTGACAAAATGGACATGACACAAAACACTATAAGCATATTAAACATCTTGTGCGAGAACTCATTGATTCTGGTCAACTTTCAATTAGAGGTGTTAATCATCAAGGAAATAAGTTTGTTGCCCCTTCTAACCAAAACTTGCAAATCTTTACCAACCCTATGCCAAAACATGATGTTTCATTTTTCAAAGAAACTAAAAATAATGATGTGATGAATTTTGACATGGATGATGACACCATGGATATTATTGAACAAGATCCTATGGATACTAACGAACAAAGTCGTTGGCATGATAGGGTTGGATTGATTGAAATTCAACCTCGTAAGAGCTGAACTAAAAATCCTCTTGAAATTGTTTTCTCCTCACAAGATATACTTAAACATGCACCTAATGGTCCCCTTTACATAGCCAGTCAAATCTATGACAAGCCCACCAATGGGATATTAATTGATCCTGTCTATGGAAAGAATGTGATCATTGAGGAATTTCTACTTGTGCATGAACTCTATCAAGAAACATTTGATAAACCGAAATCATGGATAAAGACATATAATAGTTACACTTTCCCTACGATGGGATTGATCACCCTTCCTCTCACTGTTGGACTAAAAACATTAGATGTCTTTTTCTCCATCATCTCAACATCGAACCAATTTCGTGTGAAGCTTGGTTACCCATGGCTACGCTCCATGGAAGTTGTCCCATCGATTGTGCATAAATGCTTAAAATTTCCCTTTGAAAAAGAAATCATTATTGTTCATCATAGTGGCTTTAATCCTTTGTCTTCTCGTGAAAACTTTTCCTTAGATGTCTTTTGGCCTGATCCTACGGACAAACCTCAAATCATTACAAGTAGGTATAAATGGGTCCAAAACCCAATCAACCTTCAAAACAAGCCTCATGACCAACAATATAGGTTGACATCACCCATCAAACTGCAAACACAACAACCTTTAACAGCATCCACCCCAAGGGTGGGCAAAAGAACCGCTAGACCTCAACAATCTTTTTCTACATTGTTCACAACAAATTATCATCACAAAAAATAATAAATAATAATATCTACTTATTTTATTTTAACAATGATTTCATTTGTTATAATAATCAATCCCTACTTATTTTATCTAAATTATTATTTTGTAAGTAATGACATTTATTAACTCAAGTGAAATAATTTATATAAAGTATTTTATTTTGTTTATACTATTCAATAACTTAATCAAGAAGATAATTTTATCACTTTTCAATTACCATTATACTTTGCTTATGCCACTCAACAACTTAATTAAGAAGAAAATGACTTTTAAAACTTGTAAATAGACATAAAGTTATTTGTAATTGCTTAGAACAAACTTTTAATTGAAAAGTTGTTTTGATAGTAATCTAAAATTGTTTCTTTAAATTATTTTACCAATTAATGCCATTGATTTTATTTTCTTTATACTATTCAATAACTTAGTTAAGAAGATAATAATTTTACAATTTCTCAACTATCATTATCATTTCTTTACGCTACTCAACAACTTAATTAAGAAGAGATTTTTTTGACAACTTTTCAATAAAAAAGTTAAGAATATCATTTTAATTGTTTAGAACAAACTTTTAAAAATATATAATTGACAAATTACTTTTAATATATTTTTATGTAATAAGAAAGTTGTTAAAATTATATTTTTAATTCAATTGTTAATTAGTGTAAATAAATTTTATTGAAATATGACATCAAACGAAAGGATCAATAAAAAAAGTTTATCTGATGCATTGCAATTTATCAGGAAGCTTTTTTATGTTTTTAATTAAATAGTATAAAGAAAATAATATACTTTCTATAAATAATTTGTTCTGACTAATTTAAACAAACCCATAAAAGTTTGGCCAACTAAGAGGTGCTTTGCAAGCGTCTGTTCTAAGCAAGGACAGATGATATTGTTAGCTACCTGACACAAAGAAAATGGGTCCAAGGCGATGCAACCAACGCACACAAATAAATCTTTTGCGCTGTAAGCATCTGGCAATTTCATGGATGACACAGGGAAACGTGTATATTGTAATTCTGGTAACATGTTACTTCCATGAAGTTGCTTCCATTACACCTTCATGGAAGTACAGGCGAAGGTTCTTTGCTATGTCTATTGCAGAAACATTTCATATAAGAATAGAGAGAATGAAGTATGCAATTGCAGAAGAAACTTACTGTTTGTAAAAAGCTTTTCAAATGGCTTCAGTTAATGTTATTGACAGTATTGAGATGGGGGAGGTTTCCACCTGTGCTGATCCTGAAAATTCTCAATTTTATGTGGGGTTAGAGAAATGCATTGAGTATTTGAAGGGACTTCTGATACAGAACGAGGGATCAGTTGTTGGGGTGCAAGGCATAGCGGGTGGAGGTAAAACTACTGTGGCACTGGCTCTCTGCAATGATCATCAAATTAGAGGTATAATTCTTTTCCCTATGGCGGTCGGTATAGTAATCTGCTTTAGTTTTAATTAAATTGTTTTCTTGTATTGTATTTAAATATTAATATAGTCAAATATTGAACAGTGATTTCAGATCTCTTTTAAATAAAAATTGTAAAACAGTTGTGCAATCTAAATTTCTGATATTTAAGAAAAACCTTTTTGATGCATGTTTAGATTAGTTATTCTAATATTCAACTAAAACTCAATTGTTCCTTCGTTGAAATCAGAATACTTCGACAACAATGTTATTTTCATCACTGTCTCACAGTCTCCAAACCTGAAGGGAATTTTTGGGAGTATATGGAAGAAGCTTGGTGGAATTAAGAGACGTGAATTTCAGAATTTGGAAGATGCGCACATGCAGCTGAAACAGTTGATTTTAACGCAAACGAAGAAAACACTAGTGATTTTGGATGATGTATGGTCCAGAGCAGATTTGGAATATTTATTATTTGAAGGGCCAGGATTCAAAACTCTTATAACCACCAGAGACAATTCCATTATCCCCGCAACCCTGTCCACTCAAATGTATCAGTTGCCATTGTTATGCGAAGAGGATGCATTGTCACTGTTCTGCTTCTGGGCTTTTGGACAGATATCAATTCCAAGCACTGCAAATGCAAATTTGGTAAAGGAGGTATATTTCTTCTTTTCAGCCAATCAATTTTGCTTTATTATTATAATTTTTTGATGAGTAGGTGTCTGATTTGTCATTAAAATCACATTGTTAAAATCTATACGGAAAAATTGTTCAGATCGGAAAGCATTGGAAATCAAGCTGTTAGGTGGCAACAGCAATAGACGAAGGGAAAGGAGGGGGGTTCCACCTGGTTTAGGCCATACCCCAGTGGGGTCTGGGGCATTCACTGGAGGGTCCCAGCCCTCTATCTTTTTCCTTTCTTTTTTTTTTCCAGTAATCAATTTTGTTTTATTATTGTTTTTATAATCTAACGCTTTATAATTTGCTTTTGAATGTTAAAAAAATATCACATGAAAAATAGTGTAGAATTTACAGTGGAGAAAAATGTTTAAATGAAATGGGAGAAGGGGATATTCATCTTTGGAAAACATGGAAAAGGAGATATATTTTTCCTTTTTAATTAATCGATTTTCTTTTATTATTATTTTTATAATTTAATATTTTATAATTTGATTTTGATTGTTATAAAAAAAATATGTTACATGAATAATTATTTAAAATTTATAGTGAAGAAAAAAGTTCAATTGAAATGGGAGAAACATGTATATATATTTGAATAACAAAATGTTACGTATGATTAAGAACTCCTGAAATTATAAAAAACTTTATTGTATCTAATTAATAAAAGAATTATTTTTGAAAAAATAATTTATTGTAATTAACCCATATATTATGGTCAATATATGTAAAAGGGAAAATGTGACAGTTTTGCAAAATGAATAAACGATTTTAAATGCTTCTTTCAGGCAACTAAATGGTTAGGTGTAATATATTATTGACCTAAGAATAGTATTCTAGATAATTTTGACGTTGAAAGTAGGGTTATCTGCCAAATATTATGGCTCCAATTACATATACAAAATTTTCTTGCCCTCTGATAAATCTCTTACATTTCTTGAATTACAGCTGCTCGCAGAGTGTGATGGCCTGCCACTTGCTCTAAAGGTAATCGGAAGCTCTTTGAATGGGAAATCCCACGAGGCTTGGGAAAGGGCAGGGAATAATATATCTAAAGGAGAATGCATATCAGATTATCACAAAACAAGACTAATTAGACTATTGGAGATTACTATTGATTCCTTAGATGATGTTGCCAAAGAATGCTTCCAAGATTTAGGTTTATTTCCGGCGGACAGGAAAATCTGTGCTGATGCACTGTTAGAGATTTGGGTTTATGTTCGGAATCTCCAGTGGCATAATGCATTTGCCATCTTATCAGAACTTGCAAGCAAAAATCTTTTGAATTTGACTAGTACTTCACGGTAATTGCCTTTCTTTTTTATATACTCAATTTGTTTTTATTATTTTTAAACATTAAGTTGACATTGTAGCACTTATCAGGAGCAGAGCAGCAATCTCAAACAGAAATACCTCAGAACTATACTTTTCTCAGAATAATGTAATGCGAGAATTGGCTGTGCATTTGGGTTGCCAAGATAGTGTAGTCCACAAGAAGAGGTTGATTATGCCTAAGAAGGAGCAGCGTTTGTCACAGAAATGGGAGTTGCTTAATGGCACAGCATATGATGCTCAACTTCTTTCTATTCACACAGGTGGGTTATTGCAAAAGTCACTTACATATTCATTTTCGTCAAGTTGGCCAAAGTTTTTTCAGCAGTTTTGTTTTTTATTAAGATAAACATTTTTTACTGGAGTTATATAAATCGGAAGGGCAAAGCTCATACAAAGAAGTGAGAAAAATGCCCTTCAACAGCTTAGAACAACAAGAATCATTTCTCTCGCCAACTTCATTGCCATGTATTTCAAAATATTTCAATTCACATAAAAATTAATAATATGAATTTGATTTTCTAGAAAGTTGTTTACTGGGTAGACTAAATAGTCCATATAAACTATTCAAAATTTGTCGATATATGTGCTCTTGTCCTAATTTATCATAAACGGGACAATCCAACAGTAGTATTTTCAATTCTCAACATTCTTTCTTTCATAGTTAACCCTAAGCACTCTTTCTGATTCCATTTTCCAATCTCCAGTATTCAACTTCAATATGATGAGAATTTAACTGAAATAAATAGCAAGCACAACCAACATGCACAATGATCTAATTGTACTTCATGATTTATTTAAGCAGGCCCTGAGGAGGAGAACTACTGGAAAGAGATTAATTTCCTTGAGGCAGAGGCTCTCTTGTTACACTTTACTTCAACTGAATGCTTTCTTCCCCCATTTCTGAAATCCATGAAGAATCTAAAATGTCTCATGGTATTCAACTACAGTACAAAGAGGGGAACAATAAGAGGTTTAGATGTCTTATCTTCACTCGCTCAACTCAAAAGTGTCCGCTTGGAGAGGTTGATTGCACTCCCTATTCAGAAAGAAAGCAAAGCACTATCAAACGTAGAGAAGCTATCTTTAAGCTTATGCGAAGGGTTTGAATCTACATCCACATTCAGCATCGTCAACTTGAGAGATTTTAACCTGGACCACTCAAGCAATTTGGAGGAGGTACCCATTAGTTTTTTTTATATGCCCTCTGCTCTGATTTGGTCAATTACCAATTGCCACCTGATTCAGAAACTACCTAATGACCTTGGGAATCTTGGCTCTCTGAAATTGTTAAAGTTGTCGGCATTACCAGGCCTAAAAGAGCTTCCAGCATCAATTGGAAAGCTTGTGCAGTTGGAATGTCTAGACATTTCATTCTGTGAGGGGCTGAGAGAACTTCCGAAGGAAATTGGGCAACTAAAGAAATTGAATGAGCTTGATATGAGAGAATGTTCTCGCTTGACGAGGATACCAAGAGCTGTTTGCGAACTGAATTCCCTGAAGCATGTTATATGTGATGAGAAGGTTGGGAAGCAGTGGTTGCGGGCCAAGAACATTTCTATTACGGAGCTTAGAGTTGAAATTGTGGAAGCACACTTCAGTTTGGATTGGCTTGATGATTGACTTCTTTTCTTACCTCTTATTCTGAAAAGCATATTACCATATAAACTCTTCTATATGTTCCATCTATAACTATGAACAATTATCATCGCATTACTACTTTTATATTCTTCATCTGAAGAAATTTATTTCTTTTTAAAAAAGGAGGAAGTCGGTATCTGTGAATGAATGGGAGACTGGGAGGTGTCTTCTATGCAATTATACTTGGCCCAGTCGTATGCTCTCTGCATTTTATGTTGTTAGAATAAACAGAAGCAACAATAAATGAAAAAGAAAAACTGTTGTATTAAGTGTTACACCCCTGTAAAATCTTATTTTCTTTTTTTTTGTTAAATCTCTGATGCATCCATGTATTTTGAACTAAGATGAAAACTTAATGTTGAGATTGTATTTCTACTTGATGTTATTGAATGTTTGTATGGATCTAATAATTAATGTTATAAACTTAAAAGTATAATTGTTAATTTTTACAAATTTTGAGTAATTAAAAGGTTATGAACTATTTTGAGTAATTAAAAGGTTATGAACTATCTGATTTAAGTTTTGTTTGTATGGTGGTATTTATAGATATATGTTATCATTTAGACTGACTAGGTACTAACATTATTATGATGACATGTACGTAAGAAATTAAAATAATTTTTCAAGTGTAAGGGTACAACAATGCAAACTTTAACAATTCTATCCCAACAACAATTTAGAAGCCATTGACCTTACCCCTATATCCTTAAGTATAAATCACAACTAGATGGATCACTTATTGTGAATTTATTACTAGATGCAATTTAAGACCCTAACCCTAAATGAATTCCTTCACTTTGGGATGATAGTCATGTAAACCTCTTGTCTACTCTTAGACATTCTACAGGAGTGATTAGTAGGGGTTTGAAGGTTTCTCTAGTTCCATCGATTGAATATCAACAATCCTACTTTTGAGATCAAAGACTTTTATTCCATATATATATATTGAATATGTCAACATAAAATAATGCTAACAATTACAAAAAATACTATTATGTACATGTTGATATAGGATGGAACAACCTCATATCTCACCATGGGGATGTTTAGTGTTATCTATTAGGAAGAAAGATGTGGTCAACACTATGGTTGTGTATATATTATTGAATGTTGAATAAGGTAATCATTATAAATAGGTATTGTCTTCCCAAAATTGGTGATCTCTCCAGTCAAATAAAGGGAGCCACCATCTTCTCCAAAAATTTATTTGATGTCTACCGTTAGTTAAGAATCAAGGATGAAGATATTCCTAGATAGCTTCTAGGCCTAGGTATGTCCATTATGAGTTTCTAGTGGTATTGTATGGTTTAAATAATGCTTGTTCTACATTTGTGGGTCTCATGAATCATGTCCTCTATGAATTCCTAAATAAATTGGTGGTGGTGGTTGGGTCTACCCATAATACTATGTCCCACTTTTTGGCCAAACTGGGACATTGAAATCAATATTTTAAACTAGATTTTCACTTTTTATTACCCATAGTAACTAAACAATTAAGAATTTGATGATGTGAACTAGTAGTTTTTAATATATTTTATGTAAACTGTTAAATTTTTTAAAGCATTTAAAGATATCACTAAAAGAGGGGTAAAAATTTATTCAAACTAAAACATAGAAGTACAAAGCAAGGGCATTACAGGCCCCTGTCAATCTCCACTAAGTGGTCCAACTTTTGAGACAAATCTTGGGGTAATTGATCCCTATCCACAATGTTCAAATTCTGCAGATGGTCGAAGGCTCATTTGGCCAAACAATCCACAACTCCATTCCATTCTCTAGGAATGTGACAAAAAGTAACAGATTCCAAAGAAGAACATAGATTAAGAATATGTTTTATAATCAAAGCTAAATGCCAACTAACATCCTCTACTTGCTGCCTCTTTAACAAAGTCACCACCACTAGAGAATTAGATTCACAAATGATCCTTTTCCACCCAAGAGCACAACCACGCTCCACAACATATAAAATGGCAAGAGCCTCCATCACATTGTAAGTATGCAAACCCTTATAAACATAAAAGATAAACTGAACAGTCCCAGAACTATTCCGCCCAACACCCCCAATACTAGTGTGACCAGGATTTCCTCGAGAAGAACCATCTGTGTTGATTTTCAACACACCTTGAGGAGGAGGACACCAACGGCCCTCCCTATTTATTTTTTGAAGAGGATGTCTACATCTATTTCTCATGATCTGGTCAACACCCTTCCCAACACCCCTCTGAAGAGGAAGATTGAGACGATTGCAATAGGCAATGTCTCTCTGATCCATAGCCCCAGTCAAGTCACACTTAGTCGAAATAGTTTCTCCCAAAGAATGAAGAATTTTCCACCACAAATGTTGGACAACCAACTTCACATCTTGAAAAATCATGTGATTCCTCTCTAGCCAAATATGCCAAATAATAAATGACGGACCAAGAGCCCAAGTAACTTGAAGAAAAGAAGTCTTAACAGGGGCCTTGCCCCATCGAGCAAAGAACTCAGCCAAAGAGGAAACATGTCAACAAGCCTAGCTCCACACACCCCACAAGAAGTGCCATATCTCCCTAGAGAAGGAATATTGGAAAAAGATATGAAAGACACTCTCCCCACTATTACAACACAAAACACACATGGAGGTACCCTAGAACCCACACTTGCACAAGTTATCCCAAGTAAGACACCAATTCTAGACTACCAACCACATAAAAAAATTGTACTTGGGCCAAGAAAAATTTTTCCACACGTGTTTTCACCAAGGAACTTCAATGTCCCCAAACATATGCCTTACCAACTCTCCATAACCTTCTAAAATGGAGTACTTACTAGAAAAATCATTGATACTCCAATCCAAGACATCATGCCCCACCAAGGTGTTGCATTCATGTGAGGAAATAATTTCAGCCAACTCTTTCCTATCCCCTTTTGATCCACCTAGTGACCAACCAGAGGAATGCTTCCATCTAAAACTAGTAGCCAACCCATGATTATGAACAATCTTATAATTTTCTCAATTGTATTCCAACCCGCAATAGTAAAATGATCATAGAGTGGTTGGAGGTGAAGATAAGAAGAAAAGATAGGAGGATGACCATTCCAAGAATCCCACAAAAAAGAGCCTGAGAATCCATATGACAGATCTAAAATAGGCCCTTCTTAACCAACTGAGCCCCCATTTTCAAAGTATGCCAAATCATAGATCCCCTTCCCTCTAAAGGGAAGCAAGGAACATCAAAAATGTTAACATCCTTAAGATACTTATTGGTGAGAATACAGACCCAAATCTGATGCTGACTAGTACACCAACATCAATATAACTTGGCTACAAGAGCTTTCCCATTCAAAATAGAAAATTGTAAGCCAAGGCCCCCCTCCTTCTATGGCATACACACAATTTCCCACTTAACAAGACTGAACTTGTCTTTCTGCAAGTTACCACTCCAAAAAATTGTCGAGACAAAGCATCAAATTCCCTAAGGAAATACAAAGGAGCAACTTGAACAAAACATCTATAAATAGAGAGTCCCTAGATGAAGGAATTCAGAAGTCACTCTTGCAGCAGTAGATAACCAATGATGATTCTAATGAGTGACCTTACTATGCAAATTTCATGAAAATTCTACTAGGAAGACCTGGGTTGCCTACCAATAGCCAAAGAAATGCCCAGATAGATAAAGAGAACAGACCAAATCTGAAAACTCAAAATATTTACAATTCGCCATTGAATAACTTGAGGAGTATTAAAAAAGTAGATAGATGACTTGTGCTCATTGAACTTCTGACTTGAAGTAGCAAGGTAAATATCCAAAATGTTCCAAAAAGAAGTAGGCTCCTGAATGTGATCCCTCCCCATAAGAGAAGTGTTATCAACAAACTTAAGATGAGAAATATGTGGAATCCCATTGCCCCACAAAGAAATCTGGCTAGACCCTCAACCATAATAATAAACAGATAAGGGGAGAGATCTCCTTGATGAAGGCCCCTTGAAGCCTCAAAAAGCTTAGAAGTTTCCCCATTCATAATAATAGAGAAAGAGGAAGAGGTAAAACAACTCATAGTCCAATTGACCCAATTTTGACTAAAACCAAAGCGTAAGAGAATTCTATGCAAAAAAAATGCCACTTAACTCTATCATAAGCTTTGGCCATATCCAATTTGATGAACATAGATTTCCCCCTAGATGTCGCCATAGAGTGAATGACTTCAGAGATAACCACCACCCCATCCAAGATTTGTCTACCAGCCACAAAACCCCCTTGCTCCTCAGATATCATAGAAGGAAGACAAACTTTGAGCCTCTCTACAATCAATTTAGTAATAATCTTATACACCACATTTCAAAGAGCAATAGGCATAAAGAATTTGAGCCGATCAACACCTTCTTTTTTAGGGATGAGAACTAGGAAAGTAGAATTCAAGGCTCAAAGCATTTGCTTACTACAAAGTGATTCTCTAGCAACCTCTAACAAATCTAGACTTATAATATCCCAAATTTCCTAAAAAAATTCAATAGGAAAACCATTTGGACCTAGAGCCTTACTTTCATCCCAAAAACAACCTCTTCTAATTCAAAAAAAGAAATTGAACAAATGAGGAAATCATTCATCTCATTGGTGATCAAGGAGGGAATGCAAGCAAAGATCAAATTCTCATCTTTTGCAAGAGGTGAATTTACAAAAAAAGGAGTAGAATAAAACTATTTAGCCTAACGAGACAAAACCTACAGAGAAGATATGTGGTGAACTTCTGAATTAATGAGAGAGGAAATAAAACTCCTATTATGACGAGCCTACACAGAATGATGGAAGAAATCAATAATCATGTCCCCTTCTTGAAGCCAATCAATCTGAGCCTTTTGTTTCCAGAAAATATCCTCACATAGCTCCCACTCCTCCACAACTCTTGTAGCTTGGGATTCAACTCTTCCTAATGCACCTAAGAAACTATAATCCTGAATTTGGCAAGTAATCAAATCAAGGTGTACTTGAGCATTCCTCTTTGTATCCTTTAGATTTCCAAAACACGGCCTATTCCATCTCTTAAAGTGATATTTGACATATTGAAGTTTCTTAACAAAGGAGTACATAATTGTACCATAAGCAGGGCCTCCATCACACCACCACTGGGGCATTAAACCATGTAGGGAAGAAACTCGAAGCCATATAAGTTGAAACATAAAAGGAGGATTCTTCAGAATTGTAAAAAAGGCTGCTAAGAATTTAATTGGTTAATGATCAGAACCAGTAACCAAGCTACCCCCACCCAAAAATAGGAGACAAGAAATCTATACAACCTTTTAGAAATCACTTCCTCTCCACTTCATCTATTATTACAAGTGAAAACCCCATTGGAAGGCTTAACATCAAGAAAATCTAGAGAATTCATATTCTCCCAAAAAATATCAGAAGTAGGCCTTAACCTAGGAAACCCACCTCTTTTCTCCTCCAAATTCAACACAGAATTGAAATCACTAGCTAATACCCAAGGAAGATATGGAGCACCAAATCTAGCATACCTTATATGAGCCCAAAGCCAAATTTTTCCATGAATATCAATCAAAGCATAAAAATTACTAACCAAAATAGTCTCACCTGTTTCCAAAGAAGAGGCCACCATGGAGATTGTAGAATGAATTGAAATCCACCAAAGTGGAGCAATCTTTCTTTGGTCCCAAAAACAAGCCAAACCCCCAAAGCTCCCCTAAGAACCAATGCACTAACACTGACCAAAACACAAGATACATGAGAAGCACATTAAAGCATGAAATCAACTGAAATTTTAGTCTCTTGAACACAAAATATGTCTGGAGAATGGACTACAACCAAATCATGAATAGCCTTTTGATGAGAGGTTCTATTCAACCCCCTTACATTCCAGGAGAGAATAATCATGGAAGAGATTTGGAAAAGTTAGCATCAATGGGCTTAGAAGACCTAAATTCCACCAACAAATCTTCATCAAGTTTAATCTTCTCAAGATCCTTCTTGTGGCCACTTTTAGCAAAGATCACAGATGGACCCTTCATAAGGATGCATTGTTTCACCCCCAAGACTAGAGAAGACCCCTTGCTCTTGCCAGAAGCAAGCCCCTCCTTTTCCAAATCTGCCAAAAAAATATCATCATCCTCCTAAATAGGAACTTTGGGAGACCCCAGATGATCTTGCACACCCTAGTAGAAATGAAGATCATGACTAGACCCTCGTCCCTGCACCACTTCACAACCCATACGAACAACACTAGAAGGCACATCCTTTGAGATTCCTTCCTCCAAAGCTAAAGTGTCGAACACCTCAAACTGATTAAAGATCTTTTCAATTTGCCTATCCTTTAAAGATCTCTTATGACCACGACCCTTAGCCCAAGGCTTTACTGGCACAAAGCCTTCCTTATCTGCTCCACCCTCCACCATGGAAGATTTCACTTTGTCCTCTTTAACCCTTTTTGGTGCCGAAGATGAAGGGGAAAAATTAGAATGAGGAGCTTTATTAACCCTAAGACATTTCCTCTAAAAAATTCCATACTCATGAAAAATATGACAACAAAAAGGAAGGGATTCATAATCAAGTTGTTGAACCCAATACAAAGATCCAAGAAAAATTTCCAAAGAATCTGATAGGGGATTTTTCAAATCTATCTCCACACAAATACGAGCAAAAGAAATAACCTTTTTTCAAGGTTTTGTTGTGCAACTGTAGTAGGCTTGCCATGAAGAGCATCAATCCATTGTAAAATATATTCTCTCCAAAACTCTAGGGGAAGCCATGACAGACAAACCCAAATAGGGACCCTCAACAGTAATTCTTCAACTAAATTAAAACCCATATGCTAGGGTTTGATAAAAAAATCCAACATGATTATAAAAGTAGGGTCCTCCCTTAAAAATTTGATTCCTATTAGCCATATTGGAAAAAAAAAAATAATAATCTTTTGCAACCACCATAAGCTCCATGACTCCCTCAACCTACCACGAACGCCTAATCCAGTCTTCTAGAGCCAACAAAGGAATATGAATCCCAAGAAATTTGGAGATTAGAGCATGTCTACATCAATAATAAACATCATCAACAACTGATTCAGGAGAAATGACCAGAACCGGATGATCCTAACTCCTGGGTAAACAACCATTCACTTTCTTCAATTTAGGGCCCTACCCCACATAAAACGACTCTTATTGCTGAGCTTTCATACCAAAAGAAGTGCCATTTTGAGACACACAACCTCCAGGCACCATCAAACTGCTAGAAAGTTGTTGCTCCTCCATAATCCCACCAACCCAAGGAAATTGCAAGCATAAAATGACAAAATGAAAACCACCACCCCTGAATGCAATGAAACACCCTCCCACACACAAAGGAAGAGACCACCCCCAAATGCAAATCCTCCCCACATGCAAAGAGAAAACCCACCATCGATCTTAGCAGAAAAGATGCATGCACCAAGAAAGAAGAGCATGCACCAGGAAAGAAGATCATTCAACAATAACCTCACAAGTCGTAGACTGCATAGCACCCACGATAGACACCATTCATCGCCATTTCTTTCTAGAAGTCCACCTAAAGCATTTAAAGATGATTTGTGATATTTTTTATATTAAGTTTTAATAACTTGTTTTATAGTTAACAACATTTTTAAAATGTGGCATTACTGCAAAAAAAAAAAAAATTATTTATACAAAAGTTATAATTATAAACTTTTAAACATAGATTTGTAACATGAATATCTAGTATACATATTTTTTCATATATATTTTTTATAGCTTTTTGAAGTGAGATTAACTATAATTCAAACATAGGTTACATTGATAGCATATAACTTTGTATTATTTTAAATTAAATTATTATCATTTTGTTAAAATAAGGACATCCATACTTCGTGCACATATAGTTTTTAGAGTTTTTTCACTATTTATTAATTTTTCCATGTGTGTTAAATAAAGAGCTCAATGTTTAGTGAAAAACCTATATTCACAAGAAATAGAAAATAAATATATTAATTAAATAAATATATTCAAAATTATACTTTTTGGAAAGCTTATAATAAGGGCTACATACTTACAAATATATCTCATTAATTACTTCATTTAACTCCCCAAAAAGTGAGGTAAAAGTGGGCTTTTGTCAGCATTTTGATAGGCGCAAAGGAGAATCCATTATGGATTTGATTTAAGACTAGGGTGGTTCTATCCAATGGTGTTTTATCTAATGAGGTTTGATCTAGCTATCCTTAATTAAAACCATTTAAATGGAACCCCTCAAGGCTTAAATCATTAAATTTTCTAAAAAATATATGGTTTAAAAAAAAAAGGGGATTTCATAGAAGTGGGACACACTATTGTGGCAACACTCGATTGTGGATGATATAATAATCTACTATTAAAATACATTGGAGCATGAAAAACACCTAAAATATTAGGCTAAAAAGGTTGTGTGAGCATAATATTATGGCAAGTTAACCAAATGCTATTTCTTCCAAACCAAAATATAATATTTAGGGAAAATTATACCCTTGGAATGAATTTTTATTGACCCTCCAAAATTTGAGCCATCATCGAGTGGCTTACCCCTAAAAATATGTTAGAGATACAAAGTTTCATGAAGGATTTCTCCTATATTTGCAACCCCATAAAATCTTTGTAGTGACAAGGAAATAAGGTTTGATTGGATCAAGAAGTACAAAATGACCTTTTAATTGTTGAAGAAAACCCTTACCACCTCTTTTATTTTGTAATTTCTCAATCTTGAAATCAATTTTTAGTATGAATCAATGCCTCTTTGGATGGTTTGGGGGGAATTTAATTCAGGATGGTTAGATTATTTCCTTTGAGTCTCAAGATTTGATTGATCCAGAAAACCTTCTTATCCTAGTTGTGAGATATAATTAGTCACAATTGTACATGCCATGAAAATTAGGAGGAACTATCTAATGGGAAGACCAATCAAATAGAATAAAAATCATAAGGGACTCTAGTATTTATTCAAAAAACCTAATATAAATTCTCATCAAATATGACGAATGGATTTCTTAAGTTGCTATAGTTTTGGCATGTTTTATGTAATAGGGAAAAATTTGAGTATATGATGCTTTAATCCAGAGTTATCTTAGTCATCATCTCTCAAGCAAGGATCAATCTAACATAAATAATTAAGAAGAAGCAAGTAATGAACCCCTTTTGTCATAAAATGAGTTTAAAATTGAGACATGGGGCTAATGCAAGTAGTTGGGCCCACAAAAAGCTCAAAAAGTTGAAGTTTTTTAGCTATTTTTCAGAATTTGTCACACTTGGACTGAAAATTTGAAGCGCTTACACATTGAATCTTAAAAAAAGTCAATAATATGAAAATTAGAATTTCAAATCTAGTTTCTGAATATGTAATTTATTTTAATACCCAAATGATACAACTTAAATTTTAATAGGAATGTATAAAACCACTTTTAAAAGTCACTTTTCTTTTACCATACCGTACACATGTACGAACACTACTTTTTGACCTAAATAATTTTTTTTTTTTCTAATTCATTTTGGTTGAAGACATGTAACAACATGAAGATTGATGAGGATATTTTTTTGTAATTTTTTCTAAATACTTTTTTGTATTGAAGTTTTATTGGCCCTAATTATTATTTTTTAAAATCATGTATGGACAGCATAATTGGACCTAAACTAAACATTTTTTTCATTGTGTAGAGAATTTTCTAAAGATTGATGTCATACTTTTTTTGCAAAAAGTCAACAGATAAAATGTTATTAAAAAATAAAAAAGTCTGATAATTCAAGTTTATGGACCAATTTTCTTAGAAATTAATTCAAAAATAGAAAATATAAATGAATAGAGTAAAAAAATTATATATTTACAAACTAATAATTGTGATCTATAATGGGTTTTAATTTCATAGATTAATTTGTAAAAAATTCCATAAGCTATATTGCCAAAGTTGGACATTTCTCTTGAATCTGCCTTAGTTTTTCGATTGCAAGTCAAAGGCTAAGGGTCAAATTTCCAAACCTTTCTTGAGTGTAAAATCTAAGAAAAAAGTGGTTTGGAATTTTAATTTTCCTTAAAATGGGTACCAACCCATTTTTAAAATAAAATGAGTACCCGTCTAGAAACAAGTTCCCGATCTAAGGCTTGGGTTCCCATTTCTAAATGGGTATCTATTTCCTTAAAAATGGGTACCCATTCCTTTCAGAATTTTTTTGGCCAAAACTTGCCCTCTTCGTGGACCCAACTTCTTCCACTTACCCCATGAAATGAACTAGATAGAATGAATTGAGGGGATGATGACATCTTTCAGTACCGACAGTAGATTTTAGTACCTAATGAAGGTGAATAAAAAACAAGAAATATATAAGAAATCAATAATTATCCATATCAAGGCCATCTATGGGTGAACAAGAGGTATATGGACCTAAGAATATTCCACTTTTGACTAAGAGTGAAGAAATAAATGGTAAATTTAGTAGAAATGTATTTAGAATGCTAATAGGCTAAGGGAAAATATTGTCATATTGTGGGATTATTATGCTTGCATGGTGTACACAAACTTAGATTCTTAATAATTTTGATTTATTTTGTGGTGATTCTACAAAAACCCATCTTAATCATGATAGCCTCCTAGTGGTAGTGGATTAGTTAACTAAGGTAGCACACTTAATAATTGAAAATATTAACAATTATGCTTAAGATATAGCAAGAAATTTCCTTAAAAACATAGCTATAAATTTGTATGGGGTGCTAGAGATAATAATCTCACATATTAAAAAAGTAATCACCTCTTAGTTGTATATTACTCTAATAACAATTATGGGAGGTAAACTTCATTTTAACATATCTTAACATCCAAAAATATATCTCCAAACTAAGACAGTTAATGAGATAATGGATTGTATACTCCAAATATTTATAATTGATCAATTGATTAAGTGGGAAGAATATTTTCCATTGGTTGAGTTTTTTTACAACAAAACCTACAAAAATTTCATTCAAATGGTACCCTTTTAAGTGCTCTATGAAAAAAAGAGAAAGATATCAATCAGATGCGATAGATTGGGAAACTAAGTCAACATAGGGCTTGAGATAATAACAAGTGGACATTATCATAAAAGGTTGAAGAATTCTTTAGATCACAAAGAGAGATCTATGTAGACACAAAGAGAACTCCAAGATAATTTTTAGTAGGGATAAGGCATTCTTTTGTCTAACTAAGATTATTCATGTGCTTTTTCAACTTTCTCCTCTCATATCTCTATGTTGCATATATATGTATTTCATGTGTCCTTTCTCAAGAAATATTTACCTAACCCACCAATGTAATTAATTCAAAGGAACTACAAGTAGAAGAGGTCAAAGGAATCTACCTAATTCATAGATAGAAATAGTAATACGTTCACAACTAATGTATATATTAAGTTAAGGTTTTTTGTGACCAATATGTGGTGTGTGGTGCCACCTAAGATTATGAGAAAGTAATCAAACAAGAATCACCCCACTTATTCGATTAAGTTGAGTCATATTTTCCAAAAAGTGGGGAATATCTCACATTTGTACAACTCTATACTTTTTTTTTTTGTGTTAAATGCTTGATGCCTTGATGTGATTTGGATTAAGGTACAAAACCTAACATTGAAACAATAATTGTACGTAATTTTTCTAAATATTTGTATGGATTTAATTTAATGTTATATCATTAATATTTTAATTATTAAGTAGTTAAAAGGATATGAGCTAACTGATTCTATTTTATTTTATGACATGGTATGAATACGTATATATTATCTTTCAGACTAACTATTAGAGTAAATTAATTTTATTCGCTTTATTGGCACCAAAAACTAATAGGGCATACAACTCCCTACACCACTGAATACAATTGCCTCATGATACTTACAATCATGAATATATTATATATAAAATGAATATGAATGTAGATATCTATGTTCTTAGTTTCATAAGAAGCCCTATTTATTTCAAGTTCTTTATTTTCTTTTCATGGTATTAGAGCCATGGAGGGAAGGTTGGTGAGTGAAATCATACAAGTGAGTTTGATTATGAGTTCTATACTATTAGCTATGCATTATTTCTTGGAGCCACTTAGTGTTTCTATTTACTATCTCCTTTATATTCATGTAAAATTTGTTTGCTCTATTGTTACATCAACAAAGAAGGATTCCATTTTGGTGCACCAACATAATTTCAAGTTGCAATCCTATAGTGAAAGAAAAGAATCAAGCATAAATATCACTTTGTTCAATTGTTTGTTGATGTTAGTGTGAATGGGGTTATTTCATAACTAGATATTAGTGAGGACCTATTCATATCATTAATAATTTTACTTAGGAGTTAAGTTTCCTAGTTTTCATTTCTAGAAGTTAGTTATAACAAGGTCATGTCTCATTATTTACTTTTAGTTATCTAGGCATTTAATAATTTTCTCTCATGTGTTTAATATTTGCATTGAGTTTTTTATGAGTTAGTTGTCTTCTGAGATAGGATTAAGACACTTGTCATGATCATGTCTAATCCTATCTCACTCCTTGCCTATATAAGAAAGGCATCATATGTACATTGTCATATTCAATTTGGCATTCTTGCATCTTAATAATAGTATGACATTTTTGCCATTTCTCTCTTCTGGAATTTATTTTTTCTTGCAAGTGATTCTAGGATGTTTGAGAAGTTCACGATATACTCCTACATGGTATCAAAGCTTCAGTGTTGCAAAATTCTTTCCATATCTGAGAGACCAATCTTGGTGTGAATTTTTTGTTGGGTGCAAGTTGGGGTGATGAGATCCTTGCCATTGAATCCAAGGTGTTAGAGAAAGTTGTACTTTGGCTTTCATTTCATAAAAATATGACATATTTTGTCAAATCTACAAGAGTTTGATGCAAGCCATTTTTATTGGAGTTGTTTTCATTTTTTCTTCAGAAATTTTGCTTCCACTCATTTGTAAGGAAAATGATTTTTGGGTTTTCTAGACAAGGTTGAAATTTGGGGAATCTTTTATATTTTCAATATATTGATTAGAGCTTGCAAAAACAACTATCAAATAGCCCAAGGCAACTATTTTTCTATAGGTGAAGTTTTTTTTTTTTACCAAACCACATGTTCTAGTTTTTTGGAGTCAAAAACAATTTTTGGGTTTTGTTGGTAGCATCCAAATATTATCTGGGTATCCATTAACTTTTGCATGCAACAAAAAAAAAATCTAGAAATAAAATTAGAAGGGTCATGTCTGCATTATCGTCAGACACAATTTATATCCTTTTTCAAAAAACCATAACTTGAGCATACGACATCCATTTTTTGAAAACTTGATATTGTCAAAAAGCTAAGTTTGTCCTCTACACAAATTTTAGGTTATTTTTCATCATGGAGGTAGATGTGAATATTCATAAATGTATGCACAATTTCCTTTTGTATGCATTAGGTTTGCATTTTCTCTGCACTTCACTTCAGTTCTAGATCATTTATCAATTCAACTATTGCTTCATAGATTCTAGATTTGTGCCAGTTTAAGAGTTTTCTAATGTTCCTTACCATCAGGTCTGCTATTGTTTTATCATGATTCTAACTTGAGTCCTTGAGTGACTCCTAATATGGTTTCTAGCAAACATAATTATCTTTCCTTTCCTTGTTGAATTAAAGATTCCAATGTTACTTCACAGTGTGCTTCTAGTGCTTCTTTCTATAGTAGGTTATCTCATTATGGTGGGCTTGTATGATCTCTCTTTTCATGCTTTATGTGGATGGAGATTGATTGGATTTGTGATGAATATATATTTTTATTTCATCTCTTTTCGAGAGGAGTTTTATTCCACTGCGTTTTCTCCTTTTCTTTGGTTATGAGATATTTCTTTGCATTGCACTTGTACATGGGTATCTAATATGGCCTCATAGTCAGGACCCATATTTGCATCATTTGTATAATAACTACACTTCCTAAGTTGCACTTACAGGGGGTGTTAGTGTGAATGGGGTTATTTCCTAACTAGAGATTAGTGAGGACCTATTAACATCATTAAAAAGTTTACTTAGTATAGTTAAGTTTCCTAGTTGTCATTTCTAGAAGTTAGTTATAATGGGGTCATGTCTCATTATTTGCTTTTAGCTATCTAGGCATTTAATAATTCTCTCATGAATTTAATATTTGAATTGAGGTTGTTATGACTTAGTTGTCTCATGTGATAAAACTAAGACACTTGTCATGATCTTGTCTAATTTTATCTCACTCCTTTCCTATATAAGAAAGGCATCATATGTACATTTCCATATTCAATTTGGAATTCTTGCATCTTAATAATAGCATGATATTTCTATCATTTCTCTCTTGTAGGAGTTATTTTGTCTTGTAGGTGATTTTTGGGTGTTTGAGGAGTTCACCATAAACTCATACAATTGATGAGTTGATGCATCAAGCAAGATTGAGGATAAGAGAAGATCATGGAAATAGATATTGAGGATAAGAGGCATAGAGGTTTTATGTGCTAACATTTTTTATTGAGTGCCATCGTTGTTGTATGCAAGATTGTTCTTTCCTTTTGTAGGTAACAAAAATGAATAAGGGAAGTGTGTTTTAGAGGTGAGCTAGGGTGAGTGAAGTGATTCATTTCTCTATATATAGATTGATATGTGTGTTGTTATTTTATGTACTCTACTACGACTAATAATATTGTTGCAATTTTCTTTGTTTCTGGGCATAGTGCTCCCTATGTTTTCTGGTCATGATGATATGCCAATGATTATTAAAAGAATTATTAGTTTTACTAGGTAAAATATGGGCTATCATAGTCCATTTGAAGAATTTGGAGAAATAATGTGTTTGATGAAACTCTCATTTTTATTTGTAAGTCACAATTTTTCAAAATTCCTTGTTTATTTGGTTAAAAAAAAAGCCTACATCAAGGCACAATAATTTGCAAAATTCAAATTGTGTATTTTTAGGGGCTTTATTTTTTACACCTTTATGTTTGTGTTCTTGGGGAGTTTATTTTTTTCTTCTTATGGATTCAACAAAAATCTGCAACATTTTGGTTAGTACAAAATTAGATGGTTGTAACTATACAAATTGGAAATGTGAGGTGAAATTGATTCTGGAAATGAAAGGTTTATGGGATCGATGAAAATAGAAGATAAACATACAAATGAAATTAAGCATGAAAAATGGAATAAAATATATATGAATGCATAGGCTATCATTTTATGGGAAATTAATCTAGAGATAATGTCTCATGTTCAAGATATTAAAAAATGAAAGAAAATATGGGAAAAAAAGAACTAGAAATTTAAAAGTGATGGATATCAAAAGAATTAATTCATTTGAAAATGAAGGGAGGAGATATCATGAATGATCATACTACAAAATTGGAAAATTTAAGAAAATTCTTTGCAATGATGAAGGTTGAATATGAAGACTTGAGTTATATATCTTTAATTGAAAGTCTTCTAGATGGGTACCATAAATTAATTTGCATATTATGACTAACTTAAAATTTTGATAATATCACACTAGAAGTGTATCGGGGTTTGTTGAATGAAGGGGATAGGATTAAAAATTTCATAGATGATTCTACCAAGAGTTCTCAAGTATTTATCGCTAGAGGAAAATATAAGAACTTAAATGAAAATAAATCATATCAAAATCAAAATCAAGGGAATTAACACATAAATAATCAAAGGAAATGGAATCAATCAAGGGATAATCAATAGAGGCATATCTTTCAAAAGGAAAAAAATGAATGGAGAAATCACAAAGAAAAATTTAAAAGAAAAAAACCTATCACATATTATAATGGGTATGTGCAAGATCATAATGGAAAAAATAGGCCTTAAATTGCTTAGTAGAAAATTTAGAAAATAAGAGTTAGGAGATTGTGTCAAAATTTAAATAACTTGTCTATATTATTTTCAAAAATATGTAAGAATAGAATCTATAGAAAATTGAATGTATTTTCTAAAATGCCTGAATTTTTTTTTTTAAGAATCTAATTGATTTGAAAATTTGGGGGTACAATGTATTGGCACTTAGAATTCCAGGGGGAAAAAATAAAGAAGTAGGTGTAAATACAAGGTACCTAACCACAATAAAATGATATTATTTTTTTTATAAGATTTTTATATATAAGTAGAGGACTCATAAAATAGTGAGTGCATTTTTTGTAATCTTTTTCCAAGTAATAATTAATTATGAATTTTTATTACAACTTTTAAA
>VDFB02105785.1:556686646-556767092 GCA_007258455.2 Sequoia sempervirens
TTTATTTTCTTTATACTATTCAATAACTTAGTTAAGAAGATAATAATTTTACAATTTCTCAACTATCATTATCATTTCTTTACGCTACTCAACAACTTAATTAAGAAGAGATTTTTTTGACAACTTTTCAATAAAAAAGTTAAGAATATCATTTTAATTGTTTAGAACAAACTTTTAAAAATATATAATTGACAAATTACTTTTAATATATTTTTATGTAATAAGAAAGTTGTTAAAATTATATTTTTAATTCAATTGTTAATTAGTGTAAATAAATTTTATTGAAATATGACATCAAACGAAAGGATCAATAAAAAAAGTTTATCTGATGCATTGCAATTTATCAGGAAGCTTTTTTATGTTTTTAATTAAATAGTATAAAGAAAATAATATACTTTCTATAAATAATTTGTTCTGACTAATTTAAACAAACCCATAAAAGTTTGGCCAACTAAGAGGTGCTTTGCAAGCGTCTGTTCTAAGCAAGGACAGATGATATTGTTAGCTACCTGACACAAAGAAAATGGGTCCAAGGCGATGCAACCAACGCACACAAATAAATCTTTTGCGCTGTAAGCATCTGGCAATTTCATGGATGACACAGGGAAACGTGTATATTGTAATTCTGGTAACATGTTACTTCCATGAAGTTGCTTCCATTACACCTTCATGGAAGTACAGGCGAAGGTTCTTTGCTATGTCTATTGCAGAAACATTTCATATAAGAATAGAGAGAATGAAGTATGCAATTGCAGAAGAAACTTACTGTTTGTAAAAAGCTTTTCAAATGGCTTCAGTTAATGTTATTGACAGTATTGAGATGGGGGAGGTTTCCACCTGTGCTGATCCTGAAAATTCTCAATTTTATGTGGGGTTAGAGAAATGCATTGAGTATTTGAAGGGACTTCTGATACAGAACGAGGGATCAGTTGTTGGGGTGCAAGGCATAGCGGGTGGAGGTAAAACTACTGTGGCACTGGCTCTCTGCAATGATCATCAAATTAGAGGTATAATTCTTTTCCCTATGGCGGTCGGTATAGTGATCTGCTTTAGTTTTAATTAAATTGTTTCCTTGTATTGTATTTAAATATTAATATAGTCAAATATTGAACAGTGATTTCAGATCTCTTTTAAATAAAAATTGTAAAACAGTTGTGCAATCTAAATTTCTGATATTTAAGAAAAACCTTTTTGATGCATGTTTAGATTAGTTATTCTAATATTCAACTAAAACTCAATTGTTCCTTCGTTGAAATCAGAATACTTCGACAACAATGTTATTTTCATCACTGTCTCACAGTCTCCAAACCTGAAGGGAATTTTTGGGAGTATATGGAAGAAGCTTGGTGGAATTAAGAGACGTGAATTTCAGAATTTGGAAGATGCGCACATGCAGCTGAAACAGTTGATTTTAACGCAAACGAAGAAAACACTAGTGATTTTGGATGATGTATGGTCCAGAGCAGATTTGGAATATTTATTATTTGAAGGGCCAGGATTCAAAACTCTTATAACCACCAGAGACAATTCCATTATCCCCGCAACCCTGTCCACTCAAATGTATCAGTTGCCATTGTTATGCGAAGAGGATGCATTGTCACTGTTCTGCTTCTGGGCTTTTGGACAGATATCAATTCCAAGCACTGCAAATGCAAATTTGGTAAAGGAGGTATATTTCTTCTTTTCAGCCAATCAATTTTGCTTTATTATTATAATTTTTTGATGAGTAGGTGTCTGATTTGTCATTAAAATCACATTGTTAAAATCTATACGGAAAAATTGTTCAGATCGGAAAGCATTGGAAATCAAGCTGTTAGGTGGCAACAGCAATAGACGAAGGGAAAGGAGGGGGGTTCCACCTGGTTTAGGCCATACCCCAGTGGGGTCTGGGGCATTCACTGGAGGGTCCCAGCCCTCTATCTTTTTTTCCTTTCTTTTTTTTTTCCAGTAATCAATTTTGTTTTATTATTGTTTTTATAATCTAACGCTTTATAATTTGCTTTTGAATGTTAAAAAAATATCACATGAAAAATAGTGTAGAATTTACAGTGGAGAAAAATGTTTAAATGAAATGGGAGAAGGGGATATTCATCTTTGGAAAACATGGAAAAGGAGATATATTTTTCCTTTTTAATTAATCGATTTTCTTTTATTATTATTTTTATAATTTAATATTTTATAATTTGATTTTGATTGTTATAAAAAAAATATGTTACATGAATAATTATTTAAAATTTATAGTGAAGAAAAAAGTTCAATTGAAATGGGAGAAACATGTATATATATTTGAATAACAAAATGTTACGTATGATTAAGAACTCCTGAAATTATAAAAAACTTTATTGTATCTAATTAATAAAAGAATTATTTTTGAAAAAATAATTTATTGTAATTAACCCATATATTATGGTCAATATATGTAAAAGGGAAAATGTGACAGTTTTGCAAAATGAATAAACGATTTTAAATGCTTCTTTCAGGCAACTAAATGGTTAGGTGTAATATATTATTGACCTAAGAATAGTATTCTAGATAATTTTGACGTTGAAAGTAGGGTTATCTGCCAAATATTATGGCTCCAATTACATATACAAAATTTTCTTGCCCTCTGATAAATCTCTTACATTTCTTGAATTACAGCTGCTCGCAGAGTGTGATGGCCTGCCACTTGCTCTAAAGGTAATCGGAAGCTCTTTGAATGGGAAATCCCACGAGGCTTGGGAAAGGGCAGGGAATAATATATCTAAAGGAGAATGCATATCAGATTATCACAAAACAAGACTAATTAGACTATTGGAGATTACTATTGATTCCTTAGATGATGTTGCCAAAGAATGCTTCCAAGATTTAGGTTTATTTCCGGCGGACAGGAAAATCTGTGCTGATGCACTGTTAGAGATTTGGGTTTATGTTCGGAATCTCCAGTGGCATAATGCATTTGCCATCTTATCAGAACTTGCAAGCAAAAATCTTTTGAATTTGACTAGTACTTCACGGTAATTGCCTTTCTTTTTTATATACTCAATTTGTTTTTATTATTTTTAAACATTAAGTTGACATTGTAGCACTTATCAGGAGCAGAGCAGCAATCTCAAACAGAAATACCTCAGAACTATACTTTTCTCAGAATAATGTAATGCGAGAATTGGCTGTGCATTTGGGTTGCCAAGATAGTGTAGTCCACAAGAAGAGGTTGATTATGCCTAAGAAGGAGCAGCGTTTGTCACAGAAATGGGAGTTGCTTAATGGCACAGCATATGATGCTCAACTTCTTTCTATTCACACAGGTGGGTTATTGCAAAAGTCACTTACATATTCATTTTCGTCAAGTTGGCCAAAGTTTTTTCAGCAGTTTTGTTTTTTATTAAGATAAACATTTTTTACTGGAGTTATATAAATCGGAAGGGCAAAGCTCATACAAAGAAGTGAGAAAAATGCCCTTCAACAGCTTAGAACAACAAGAATCATTTCTCTCGCCAACTTCATTGCCATGTATTTCAAAATATTTCAATTCACATAAAAATTAATAATATGAATTTGATTTTCTAGAAAGTTGTTTACTGGGTAGACTAAATAATCCATATAAACTATTCAAAATTTGTCGATATATGTGCTCTTGTCCTAATTTATCATAAACGGGACAATCCAACAGTAGTATTTTTCAATTCTCAACATTCTTTCTTTCATAGTTAACCCTAAGCACTCTTTCTGATTCCATTTTCCAATCTCCAGTATTCAACTTCAATATGATGAGAATTTAACTGAAATAAATAGCAAGCACAACCAACATGCACAATGATCTAATTGTACTTCATGATTTATTTAAGCAGGCCCTGAGGAGGAGAACTACTGGAAAGAGATTAATTTCCTTGAGGCAGAGGCTCTCTTGTTACACTTTACTTCAACTGAATGCTTTCTTCCCCCATTTCTGAAATCCATGAAGAATCTAAAATGTCTCATGGTATTCAACTACAGTACAAAGAGGGGAACAATAAGAGGTTTAGATGTCTTATCTTCACTCGCTCAACTCAAAAGTGTCCGCTTGGAGAGGTTGATTGCACTCCCTATTCAGAAAGAAAGCAAAGCACTATCAAACGTAGAGAAGCTATCTTTAAGCTTATGCGAAGGGTTTGAATCTACATCCACATTCAGCATCGTCAACTTGAGAGATTTTAACCTGGACCACTCAAGCAATTTGGAGGAGGTACCCATTAGTTTTTTTTATATGCCCTCTGCTCTGATTTGGTCAATTACCAATTGCCACCTGATTCAGAAACTACCTAATGACCTTGGGAATCTTGGCTCTCTGAAATTGTTAAAGTTGTCGGCATTACCAGGCCTAAAAGAGCTTCCAGCATCAATTGGAAAGCTTGTGCAGTTGGAATGTCTAGACATTTCATTCTGTGAGGGGCTGAGAGAACTTCCGAAGGAAATTGGGCAACTAAAGAAATTGAATGAGCTTGATATGAGAGAATGTTCTCGCTTGACGAGGATACCAAGAGCTGTTTGCGAACTGAATTCCCTGAAGCATGTTATATGTGATGAGAAGGTTGGGAAGCAGTGGTTGCGGGCCAAGAACATTTCTATTACGGAGCTTAGAGTTGAAATTGTGGAAGCACACTTCAGTTTGGATTGGCTTGATGATTGACTTCTTTTCTTACCTCTTATTCTGAAAAGCATATTACCATATAAACTCTTCTATATGTTCCATCTATAACTATGAACAATTATCATCGCATTACTACTTTTATATTCTTCATCTGAAGAAATTTATTTCTTTTTAAAAAAGGAGGAAGTCGGTATCTGTGAATGAATGGGAGACTGGGAGGTGTCTTCTATGCAATTATACTTGGCCCAGTCGTATGCTCTCTGCATTTTATGTTGTTAGAATAAACAGAAGCAACAATAAATGAAAAAGAAAAACTGTTGTATTAAGTGTTACACCCCTGTAAAATCTTATTTTCTTTTTTTTTGTTAAATCTCTGATGCATCCATGTATTTTGAACTAAGATGAAAACTTAATGTTGAGATTGTATTTCTACTTGATGTTATTGAATGTTTGTATGGATCTAATAATTAATGTTATAAACTTAAAAGTATAATTGTTAATTTTTACAAATTTTGAGTAATTAAAAGGTTATGAACTATCTGATTTAAGTTTTGTTTGTATGGTGGTATTTATAGATATATGTTATCATTTAGACTGACTAGGTACTAACATTATTATGATGATATGTACATAAGAAATTAAAATGATTTTTCAAGTGTAAGGGTACAACAATGCAAACTTAACAATTCTATCCCAACAACAATTTAGAAGCCATTGACCTTACCCCTATATCCCTAAGTATAAATCACAACTAGATGGATCACTTATTGTGAATTTATTACTAGATGCAATTTAAGACCCTAACCCTAAATCAATTCCTTCACTTTGGGATGATAGTCATGTAAACCTCTTGTCTACTCTTAGACATTCTATAGGAGTGATTAGTAGGGGTTTGAAGGTTTCTCTAGTTCCATCGATTGAATATCAACAATCCTACTTTTGAGATCAAAGACTTTTATTCCATATATATATATTGAATATGTCAACATAAAATAATGCTAACAATTACAAAAAATACTATTATGTACATGTTGATATAGGATGGAACAACCTCATATCTCACCATGGGGATGTTTAGTGTTATCTATTAGGAAGAAAGATGTGGTCAACACTATGGTTGTGTATATATTATTGAATGTTGAATAAGGTAATCATTATAAATAGGTATTGTCTTCCCAAAATTGGTGATCTCTCCAGTCAAATAAAGGGAGCCACCATCTTCTCCAAAAATTTATTTGATGTCTACCGTTAGTTAAGAATCAAGGATGAAGATATTCCTAGATAGCTTCTAGGCCTAGGTATGTCCATTATGAGTTTCTAGTGGTATTGTATGGTTTAAATAATGCTTGTTCTACATTTGTGGGTCTCATGAATCATGTCCTCTATGAATTCCTAAATAAATTGGTGGTGGTGGTTGGGTCTACCCATAATACTATGTCCCACTTTTTGGCCAAACTGGGACATTGAAATCAATATTTTAAACTAGATTTTCACTTTTTATTACCCATAGTAACTAAACAATTAAGAATTTGATGATGTGAACTAGTAGTTTTTAATATATTTTATGTAAACTGTTAAATTTTTTAAAGCATTTAAAGATATCACTAAAAGAGGGGTAAAAATTTATTCAAACTAAAACATAGAAGTACAAAGCAAGGGCATTACAGGCCCCTGTCAATCTCCACTAAGTGGTCCAACTTTTGAGACAAATCTTGGGGTAATTGATCCCTATCCACAATGTTCAAATTCTGCAGATGGTCGAAGGCTCATTTGGCCAAACAATCCACAACTCCATTCCATTCTCTAGGAATGTGACAAAAAGTAACAGATTCCAAAGAAGAACATAGATTAAGAATATGTTTTATAATCAAAGCTAAATGCCAACTAACATCCTCTACTTGCTGCCTCTTTAACAAAGTCACCACCACTAGAGAATTAGATTCACAAATGATCCTTTTCCACCCAAGAGCACAACCACGCTCCACAACATATAAAATGGCAAGAGCCTCCATCACATTGTAAGTATGCAAACCCTTATAAACATAAAAGATAAACTGAACAGTCCCAGAACTATTCCGCCCAACACCCCCAATACTAGTGTGACCAGGATTTCCTCGAGAAGAACCATCTGTGTTGATTTTCAACACACCTTGAGGAGGAGGACACCAACGGCCCTCCCTATTTATTTTTTGAAGAGGATGTCTACATCTATTTCTCATGATCTGGTCAACACCCTTCCCAACACCCCTCTGAAGAGGAAGATTGAGACGATTGCAATAGGCAATGTCTCTCTGATCCATAGCCCCAGTCAAGTCACACTTAGTCGAAATAGTTTCTCCCAAAGAATGAAGAATTTTCCACCACAAATGTTGGACAACCAACTTCACATCTTGAAAAATCATGTGATTCCTCTCTAGCCAAATATGCCAAATAATAAATGACGGACCAAGAGCCCAAGTAACTTGAAGAAAAGAAGTCTTAACAGGGGCCTTGCCCCATCGAGCAAAGAACTCAGCCAAAGAGGAAACATGTCAACAAGCCTAGCTCCACACACCCCACAAGAAGTGCCATATCTCCCTAGAGAAGGAATATTGGAAAAAGATATGAAAGACACTCTCCCCACTATTACAACACAAAACACACATGGAGGTACCCTAGAACCCACACTTGCACAAGTTATCCCAAGTAAGACACCAATTCTAGACTACCAACCACATAAAAAAATTGTACTTGGGCCAAGAAAAATTTTTCCACACGTGTTTTCACCAAGGAACTTCAATGTCCCCAAACATATGCCTTACCAACTCTCCATAACCTTCTAAAATGGAGTACTTACTAGAAAAATCATTGATACTCCAATCCAAGACATCATGCCCCACCAAGGTGTTGCATTCATGTGAGGAAATAATTTCAGCCAACTCTTTCCTATCCCCTTTTGATCCACCTAGTGACCAACCAGAGGAATGCTTCCATCTAAAACTAGTAGCCAACCCATGATTATGAACAATCTTATAATTTTCTCAATTGTATTCCAACCCGCAATAGTAAAATGATCATAGAGTGGTTGGAGGTGAAGATAAGAAGAAAAGATAGGAGGATGACCATTCCAAGAATCCCACAAAAAAGAGCCTGAGAATCCATATGACAGATCTAAAATAGGCCCTTCTTAACCAACTGAGCCCCCATTTTCAAAGTATGCCAAATCATAGATCCCCTTCCCTCTAAAGGGAAGCAAGGAACATCAAAAATGTTAACATCCTTAAGATACTTATTGGTGAGAATACAGACCCAAATCTGATGCTGACTAGTACACCAACATCAATATAACTTGGCTACAAGAGCTTTCCCATTCAAAATAGAAAATTGTAAGCCAAGGCCCCCCTCCTTCTATGGCATACACACAATTTCCCACTTAACAAGACTGAACTTGTCTTTCTGCAAGTTACCACTCCAAAAAATTGTCGAGACAAAGCATCAAATTCCCTAAGGAAATACAAAGGAGCAACTTGAACAAAACATCTATAAATAGAGAGTCCCTAGATGAAGGAATTCAGAAGTCACTCTTGCAGCAGTAGATAACCAATGATGATTCTAATGAGTGACCTTACTATGCAAATTTCATGAAAATTCTACTAGGAAGACCTGGGTTGCCTACCAATAGCCAAAGAAATGCCCAGATAGATAAAGAGAACAGACCAAATCTGAAAACTCAAAATATTTACAATTCGCCATTGAATAACTTGAGGAGTATTAAAAAAGTAGATAGATGACTTGTGCTCATTGAACTTCTGACTTGAAGTAGCAAGGTAAATATCCAAAATGTTCCAAAAAGAAGTAGGCTCCTGAATGTGATCCCTCCCCATAAGAGAAGTGTTATCAACAAACTTAAGATGAGAAATATGTGGAATCCCATTGCCCCACAAAGAAATCTGGCTAGACCCTCAACCATAATAATAAACAGATAAGGGGAGAGATCTCCTTGATGAAGGCCCCTTGAAGCCTCAAAAAGCTTAGAAGTTTCCCCATTCATAATAATAGAGAAAGAGGAAGAGGTAAAACAACTCATAGTCCAATTGACCCAATTTTGACTAAAACCAAAGCGTAAGAGAATTCTATGCAAAAAAAATGCCACTTAACTCTATCATAAGCTTTGGCCATATCCAATTTGATGAACATAGATTTCCCCCTAGATGTCGCCATAGAGTGAATGACTTCAGAGATAACCACCACCCCATCCAAGATTTGTCTACCAGCCACAAAACCCCCTTGCTCCTCAGATATCATAGAAGGAAGACAAACTTTGAGCCTCTCTACAATCAATTTAGTAATAATCTTATACACCACATTTCAAAGAGCAATAGGCATAAAGAATTTGAGCCGATCAACACCTTCTTTTTTAGGGATGAGAACTAGGAAAGTAGAATTCAAGGCTCAAAGCATTTGCTTACTACAAAGTGATTCTCTAGCAACCTCTAACAAATCTAGACTTATAATATCCCAAATTTCCTAAAAAAATTCAATAGGAAAACCATTTGGACCTAGAGCCTTACTTTCATCCCAAAAACAACCTCTTCTAATTCAAAAAAAGAAATTGAACAAATGAGGAAATCATTCATCTCATTGGTGATCAAGGAGGGAATGCAAGCAAAGATCAAATTCTCATCTTTTGCAAGAGGTGAATTTACAAAAAAAGGAGTAGAATAAAACTATTTAGCCTAACGAGACAAAACCTACAGAGAAGATATGTGGTGAACTTCTGAATTAATGAGAGAGGAAATAAAACTCCTATTATGACGAGCCTACACAGAATGATGGAAGAAATCAATAATCATGTCCCCTTCTTGAAGCCAATCAATCTGAGCCTTTTGTTTCCAGAAAATATCCTCACATAGCTCCCACTCCTCCACAACTCTTGTAGCTTGGGATTCAACTCTTCCTAATGCACCTAAGAAACTATAATCCTGAATTTGGCAAGTAATCAAATCAAGGTGTACTTGAGCATTCCTCTTTGTATCCTTTAGATTTCCAAAACACGGCCTATTCCATCTCTTAAAGTGATATTTGACATATTGAAGTTTCTTAACAAAGGAGTACATAATTGTACCATAAGCAGGGCCTCCATCACACCACCACTGGGGCATTAAACCATGTAGGGAAGAAACTCGAAGCCATATAAGTTGAAACATAAAAGGAGGATTCTTCAGAATTGTAAAAAAGGCTGCTAAGAATTTAATTGGTTAATGATCAGAACCAGTAACCAAGCTACCCCCACCCAAAAATAGGAGACAAGAAATCTATACAACCTTTTAGAAATCACTTCCTCTCCACTTCATCTATTATTACAAGTGAAAACCCCATTGGAAGGCTTAACATCAAGAAAATCTAGAGAATTCATATTCTCCCAAAAAATATCAGAAGTAGGCCTTAACCTAGGAAACCCACCTCTTTTCTCCTCCAAATTCAACACAGAATTGAAATCACTAGCTAATACCCAAGGAAGATATGGAGCACCAAATCTAGCATACCTTATATGAGCCCAAAGCCAAATTTTTCCATGAATATCAATCAAAGCATAAAAATTACTAACCAAAATAGTCTCACCTGTTTCCAAAGAAGAGGCCACCATGGAGATTGTAGAATGAATTGAAATCCACCAAAGTGGAGCAATCTTTCTTTGGTCCCAAAAACAAGCCAAACCCCCAAAGCTCCCCTAAGAACCAATGCACTAACACTGACCAAAACACAAGATACATGAGAAGCACATTAAAGCATGAAATCAACTGAAATTTTAGTCTCTTGAACACAAAATATGTCTGGAGAATGGACTACAACCAAATCATGAATAGCCTTTTGATGAGAGGTTCTATTCAACCCCCTTACATTCCAGGAGAGAATAATCATGGAAGAGATTTGGAAAAGTTAGCATCAATGGGCTTAGAAGACCTAAATTCCACCAACAAATCTTCATCAAGTTTAATCTTCTCAAGATCCTTCTTGTGGCCACTTTTAGCAAAGATCACAGATGGACCCTTCATAAGGATGCATTGTTTCACCCCCAAGACTAGAGAAGACCCCTTGCTCTTGCCAGAAGCAAGCCCCTCCTTTTCCAAATCTGCCAAAAAAATATCATCATCCTCCTAAATAGGAACTTTGGGAGACCCCAGATGATCTTGCACACCCTAGTAGAAATGAAGATCATGACTAGACCCTCGTCCCTGCACCACTTCACAACCCATACGAACAACACTAGAAGGCACATCCTTTGAGATTCCTTCCTCCAAAGCTAAAGTGTCGAACACCTCAAACTGATTAAAGATCTTTTCAATTTGCCTATCCTTTAAAGATCTCTTATGACCACGACCCTTAGCCCAAGGCTTTACTGGCACAAAGCCTTCCTTATCTGCTCCACCCTCCACCATGGAAGATTTCACTTTGTCCTCTTTAACCCTTTTTGGTGCCGAAGATGAAGGGGAAAAATTAGAATGAGGAGCTTTATTAACCCTAAGACATTTCCTCTAAAAAATTCCATACTCATGAAAAATATGACAACAAAAAGGAAGGGATTCATAATCAAGTTGTTGAACCCAATACAAAGATCCAAGAAAAATTTCCAAAGAATCTGATAGGGGATTTTTCAAATCTATCTCCACACAAATACGAGCAAAAGAAATAACCTTTTTTCAAGGTTTTGTTGTGCAACTGTAGTAGGCTTGCCATGAAGAGCATCAATCCATTGTAAAATATATTCTCTCCAAAACTCTAGGGGAAGCCATGACAGACAAACCCAAATAGGGACCCTCAACAGTAATTCTTCAACTAAATTAAAACCCATATGCTAGGGTTTGATAAAAAAATCCAACATGATTATAAAAGTAGGGTCCTCCCTTAAAAATTTGATTCCTATTAGCCATATTGGAAAAAAAAAAATAATAATCTTTTGCAACCACCATAAGCTCCATGACTCCCTCAACCTACCACGAACGCCTAATCCAGTCTTCTAGAGCCAACAAAGGAATATGAATCCCAAGAAATTTGGAGATTAGAGCATGTCTACATCAATAATAAACATCATCAACAACTGATTCAGGAGAAATGACCAGAACCGGATGATCCTAACTCCTGGGTAAACAACCATTCACTTTCTTCAATTTAGGGCCCTACCCCACATAAAACGACTCTTATTGCTGAGCTTTCATACCAAAAGAAGTGCCATTTTGAGACACACAACCTCCAGGCACCATCAAACTGCTAGAAAGTTGTTGCTCCTCCATAATCCCACCAACCCAAGGAAATTGCAAGCATAAAATGACAAAATGAAAACCACCACCCCTGAATGCAATGAAACACCCTCCCACACACAAAGGAAGAGACCACCCCCAAATGCAAATCCTCCCCACATGCAAAGAGAAAACCCACCATCGATCTTAGCAGAAAAGATGCATGCACCAAGAAAGAAGAGCATGCACCAGGAAAGAAGATCATTCAACAATAACCTCACAAGTCGTAGACTGCATAGCACCCACGATAGACACCATTCATCGCCATTTCTTTCTAGAAGTCCACCTAAAGCATTTAAAGATGATTTGTGATATTTTTTATATTAAGTTTTAATAACTTGTTTTATAGTTAACAACATTTTTAAAATGTGGCATTACTGCAAAAAAAAAAAAATTATTTATACAAAAGTTATAATTATAAACTTTTAAACATAGATTTGTAACATGAATATCTAGTATACATATTTTTTCATATATATTTTTTATAGCTTTTTGAAGTGAGATTAACTATAATTCAAACATAGGTTACATTGATAGCATATAACTTTGTATTATTTTAAATTAAATTATTATCATTTTGTTAAAATAAGGACATCCATACTTCGTGCACATATAGTTTTTAGAGTTTTTTCACTATTTATTAATTTTTCCATGTGTGTTAAATAAAGAGCTCAATGTTTAGTGAAAAACCTATATTCACAAGAAATAGAAAATAAATATATTAATTAAATAAATATATTCAAAATTATACTTTTTGGAAAGCTTATAATAAGGGCTACATACTTACAAATATATCTCATTAATTACTTCATTTAACTCCCCAAAAAGTGAGGTAAAAGTGGGCTTTTGTCAGCATTTTGATAGGCGCAAAGGAGAATCCATTATGGATTTGATTTAAGACTAGGGTGGTTCTATCCAATGGTGTTTTATCTAATGAGGTTTGATCTAGCTATCCTTAATTAAAACCATTTAAATGGAACCCCTCAAGGCTTAAATCATTAAATTTTCTAAAAAATATATGGTTTAAAAAAAAAAGGGGATTTCATAGAAGTGGGACACACTATTGTGGCAACACTCGATTGTGGATGATATAATAATCTACTATTAAAATACATTGGAGCATGAAAAACACCTAAAATATTAGGCTAAAAAGGTTGTGTGAGCATAATATTATGGCAAGTTAACCAAATGCTATTTCTTCCAAACCAAAATATAATATTTAGGGAAAATTATACCCTTGGAATGAATTTTTATTGACCCTCCAAAATTTCAGCCATCATTGAGTGGCTTACCCCTAAAAATATGTTAGAGATACAAAGTTTCATGAAGGATTTCTCCTATATTTGCAACCCCATAAAATCTTTGTAGTGACAAGGAAAAAAGGTTTGATTGGATCAAGAAGTACAAAATGACCTTTTAATTGTTGAAGAAAACCCTTACCACCTCCTTTATTTTGTAATTTCTCAATCTTGAAATCAATTTTTAGTATGAATCAATGCCTCTTTGGATGGTTTGGGGGGAATTTAATTCAAGATGGTTAGATTATTTCCTTTGAGTCTCAATATTTGATGGATGGCAAACCTTATTATCCTAGTTGCGAGATATAATTAATCACAATTGTACATGCCATAAAAATTAGGAGGCACTATCTAATGGGAAGACCAATCAAATAGAATAAAAATCATTTTGGTGAAAGACATGTAACAACATGAAGATTGATGAGGATATTTTTTTTGTAATTTTTTCTAAATACTTTTTTGTATTGAAGTTTTATTGGCCCTAATTATTATTTTTAAAAATCATGTATGGACAGCATAATTGGACCTAAACTAAACATTTTTTTTCATTGTGTAGATAATTTTCTAAAGATTGATGTCATATTTTTTTTGCAAAAAGTCAACAGATAAAATGTTATTAAAAAATAAAAAAGTTTGATAATTCAAGTTTATGGACCAATTTTCTTAGAAATTAATTCAAAAATAGAAAATATAAATGAATAGAGTAAAAAAATTATATATTTACTAACTAAAAATTGTGATCTATAATGGGTTTTAATTTCATAGATTAATTTGTAAAAAATTCCATAAGCTATATTGCCAAAGTTGGACATTTCTCTTGAATCTGCCTTAGTTTTTCAATTGCAAGTCAAAGGCTAAGGGTCAAATTTCCAAACCTTTCTTGAGTGTAAAATCTAAGAAAAAAGTGGCTTGGAATTTTAATTTTCCTTAAAATGGGTACCAACCCATTTTAAAAATAAAGCGAGTACCCATCTAGAAACAAGTTCTCGATCCAAGGCTTGGGTTCCCATTTCTAAATGGGTATCTATTTCCTTAAAAATGGGTACCCATTCCTTTCAAAAAAAATTTTTCCAAAACTTGTCCTCTTAGTGGACTCAACTTCTTCCACTTACCCCATGGAATGAACTAGATAGAATGAATTGAGGGGATGATGACATCTTTCAGTACCGACAGTAGATTTTAGTACCTAATGAAGGTGAATAAAAAACAAGAAATCTATAAGAGATCAATAATTATCCATATCAAGGCCATCTATGGGTGAACAAGAGGTATATGGACCTAAGAATATTCCACTTTTGACTAAGAGTGAAGAAATAAATGGTAAATTTAGTAGAAATGTATTTAGAATGCTAATAGGCTAAGGGAAAATATTGTCATATTGTGGGATTATTATGCTTGCATGGTGTACACAAACTTAAATTCTTAATAATTTTGATTTATTTTGTGGTGATTCTACCTAAAACCCATCTTAATCATGATAGCCTCCTAGTGGTAGTGGATTAGTTAACTAAGGTAGCACACTTAATAATTGAAAATATTAACAATTATGCTTAAGATATAGCAAGAAATTTCCTTAAAAACATAGCTATAAATTTGTATGGGGTGCTAGAGATAATAATCTCACATATTAAAAAAGTAATCACCTCTTAGTTGTATATTACTCTAATAACAATTATGGGAGGTAAACTTCATTTTAACATATCTTAACATCCAAAAATATATCTCCAAACTAAGACAGTTAATGAGATAATGGATTGTATACTCCAAATATTTATAATTGATCAATTGATTAAGTGGGAAGAATATTTTCCATTGGTTGAGTTTTTTTACAACAAAACCTACAAAAATTTCATTCAAATGGTACCCTTTTAAGTGCTCTATGAAAAAAAGAGAAAGATATCAATCAGATGCGATAGATTGGGAAACTAAGTCAACATAGGGCTTGAGATAATAACAAGTGGACATTATCATAAAAGGTTGAAGAATTCTTTAGATCACAAAGAGAGATCTATGTAGACACAAAGAGAACTCCAAGATAATTTTTAGTAGGGATAAGGCATTCTTTTGTCTAACTAAGATTATTCATGTGCTTTTTCAACTTTCTCCTCTCATATCTCTATGTTGCATATATATGTATTTCATGTGTCCTTTCTCAAGAAATATTTACCTAACCCACCAATGTAATTAATTCAAAGGAACTACAAGTAGAAGAGGTCAAAGGAATCTACCTAATTCATAGATAGAAATAGTAATACGTTCACAACTAATGTATATATTAAGTTAAGGTTTTTTGTGACCAATATGTGGTGTGTGGTGCCACCTAAGATTATGAGAAAGTAATCAAACAAGAATCACCCCACTTATTCGATTAAGTTGAGTCATATTTTCCAAAAAGTGGGGAATATCTCACATTTGTACAACTCTATACTTTTTTTTTTTGTGTTAAATGCTTGATGCCTTGATGTGATTTGGATTAAGGTACAAAACCTAACATTGAAACAATAATTGTACGTAATTTTTCTAAATATTTGTATGGATTTAATTTAATGTTATATCATTAATATTTTAATTATTAAGTAGTTAAAAGGATATGAGCTAACTGATTCTATTTTATTTTATGACATGGTATGAATACGTATATATTATCTTTCAGACTAACTATTAGAGTAAATTAATTTTATTCGCTTTATTGGCACCAAAAACTAATAGGGCATACAACTCCCTACACCACTGAATACAATTGCCTCATGATACTTACAATCATGAATATATTATATATAAAATGAATATGAATGTAGATATCTATGTTCTTAGTTTCATAAGAAGCCCTATTTATTTCAAGTTCTTTATTTTCTTTTCATGGTATTAGAGCCATGGAGGGAAGGTTGGTGAGTGAAATCATACAAGTGAGTTTGATTATGAGTTCTATACTATTAGCTATGCATTATTTCTTGGAGCCACTTAGTGTTTCTATTTACTATCTCCTTTATATTCATGTAAAATTTGTTTGCTCTATTGTTACATCAACAAAGAAGGATTCCATTTTGGTGCACCAACATAATTTCAAGTTGCAATCCTATAGTGAAAGAAAAGAATCAAGCATAAATATCACTTTGTTCAATTGTTTGTTGATGTTAGTGTGAATGGGGTTATTTCATAACTAGATATTAGTGAGGACCTATTCATATCATTAATAATTTTACTTAGGAGTTAAGTTTCCTAGTTTTCATTTCTAGAAGTTAGTTATAACAAGGTCATGTCTCATTATTTACTTTTAGTTATCTAGGCATTTAATAATTTTCTCTCATGTGTTTAATATTTGCATTGAGTTTTTTATGAGTTAGTTGTCTTCTGAGATAGGATTAAGACACTTGTCATGATCATGTCTAATCCTATCTCACTCCTTGCCTATATAAGAAAGGCATCATATGTACATTGTCATATTCAATTTGGCATTCTTGCATCTTAATAATAGTATGACATTTTTGCCATTTCTCTCTTCTGGAATTTATTTTTTCTTGCAAGTGATTCTAGGATGTTTGAGAAGTTCACGATATACTCCTACATGGTATCAAAGCTTCAGTGTTGCAAAATTCTTTCCATATCTGAGAGACCAATCTTGGTGTGAATTTTTTGTTGGGTGCAAGTTGGGGTGATGAGATCCTTGCCATTGAATCCAAGGTGTTAGAGAAAGTTGTACTTTGGCTTTCATTTCATAAAAATATGACATATTTTGTCAAATCTACAAGAGTTTGATGCAAGCCATTTTTATTGGAGTTGTTTTCATTTTTTCTTCAGAAATTTTGCTTCCACTCATTTGTAAGGAAAATGATTTTTGGGTTTTCTAGACAAGGTTGAAATTTGGGGAATCTTTTATATTTTCAATATATTGATTAGAGCTTGCAAAAACAACTATCAAATAGCCCAAGGCAACTATTTTTCTATAGGTGAAGTTTTTTTTTTTTACCAAACCACATGTTCTAGTTTTTTGGAGTCAAAAACAATTTTTGGGTTTTGTTGGTAGCATCCAAATATTATCTGGGTATCCATTAACTTTTGCATGCAACAAAAAAAAAATCTAGAAATAAAATTAGAAGGGTCATGTCTGCATTATCGTCAGACACAATTTATATCCTTTTTCAAAAAACCATAACTTGAGCATACGACATCCATTTTTTGAAAACTTGATATTGTCAAAAAGCTAAGTTTGTCCTCTACACAAATTTTAGGTTATTTTTCATCATGGAGGTAGATGTGAATATTCATAAATGTATGCACAATTTCCTTTTGTATGCATTAGGTTTGCATTTTCTCTGCACTTCACTTCAGTTCTAGATCATTTATCAATTCAACTATTGCTTCATAGATTCTAGATTTGTGCCAGTTTAAGAGTTTTCTAATGTTCCTTACCATCAGGTCTGCTATTGTTTTATCATGATTCTAACTTGAGTCCTTGAGTGACTCCTAATATGGTTTCTAGCAAACATAATTATCTTTCCTTTCCTTGTTGAATTAAAGATTCCAATGTTACTTCACAGTGTGCTTCTAGTGCTTCTTTCTATAGTAGGTTATCTCATTATGGTGGGCTTGTATGATCTCTCTTTTCATGCTTTATGTGGATGGAGATTGATTGGATTTGTGATGAATATATATTTTTATTTCATCTCTTTTCGAGAGGAGTTTTATTCCACTGCGTTTTCTCCTTTTCTTTGGTTATGAGATATTTCTTTGCATTGCACTTGTACATGGGTATCTAATATGGCCTCATAGTCAGGACCCATATTTGCATCATTTGTATAATAACTACACTTCCTAAGTTGCACTTACAGGGGGTGTTAGTGTGAATGGGGTTATTTCCTAACTAGAGATTAGTGAGGACCTATTAACATCATTAAAAAGTTTACTTAGTATAGTTAAGTTTCCTAGTTGTCATTTCTAGAAGTTAGTTATAATGGGGTCATGTCTCATTATTTGCTTTTAGCTATCTAGGCATTTAATAATTCTCTCATGAATTTAATATTTGAATTGAGGTTGTTATGACTTAGTTGTCTCATGTGATAAAACTAAGACACTTGTCATGATCTTGTCTAATTTTATCTCACTCCTTTCCTATATAAGAAAGGCATCATATGTACATTTCCATATTCAATTTGGAATTCTTGCATCTTAATAATAGCATGATATTTCTATCATTTCTCTCTTGTAGGAGTTATTTTGTCTTGTAGGTGATTTTTGGGTGTTTGAGGAGTTCACCATAAACTCATACAATTGATGAGTTGATGCATCAAGCAAGATTGAGGATAAGAGAAGATCATGGAAATAGATATTGAGGATAAGAGGCATAGAGGTTTTATGTGCTAACATTTTTTATTGAGTGCCATCGTTGTTGTATGCAAGATTGTTCTTTCCTTTTGTAGGTAACAAAAATGAATAAGGGAAGTGTGTTTTAGAGGTGAGCTAGGGTGAGTGAAGTGATTCATTTCTCTATATATAGATTGATATGTGTGTTGTTATTTTATGTACTCTACTACGACTAATAATATTGTTGCAATTTTCTTTGTTTCTGGGCATAGTGCTCCCTATGTTTTCTGGTCATGATGATATGCCAATGATTATTAAAAGAATTATTAGTTTTACTAGGTAAAATATGGGCTATCATAGTCCATTTGAAGAATTTGGAGAAATAATGTGTTTGATGAAACTCTCATTTTTATTTGTAAGTCACAATTTTTCAAAATTCCTTGTTTATTTGGTTAAAAAAAAAGCCTACATCAAGGCACAATAATTTGCAAAATTCAAATTGTGTATTTTTAGGGGCTTTATTTTTTACACCTTTATGTTTGTGTTCTTGGGGAGTTTATTTTTTTCTTCTTATGGATTCAACAAAAATCTGCAACATTTTGGTTAGTACAAAATTAGATGGTTGTAACTATACAAATTGGAAATGTGAGGTGAAATTGATTCTGGAAATGAAAGGTTTATGGGATCGATGAAAATAGAAGATAAACATACAAATGAAATTAAGCATGAAAAATGGAATAAAATATATATGAATGCATAGGCTATCATTTTATGGGAAATTAATCTAGAGATAATGTCTCATGTTCAAGATATTAAAAAATGAAAGAAAATATGGGAAAAAAAGAACTAGAAATTTAAAAGTGATGGATATCAAAAGAATTAATTCATTTGAAAATGAAGGGAGGAGATATCATGAATGATCATACTACAAAATTGGAAAATTTAAGAAAATTCTTTGCAATGATGAAGGTTGAATATGAAGACTTGAGTTATATATCTTTAATTGAAAGTCTTCTAGATGGGTACCATAAATTAATTTGCATATTATGACTAACTTAAAATTTTGATAATATCACACTAGAAGTGTATCGGGGTTTGTTGAATGAAGGGGATAGGATTAAAAATTTCATAGATGATTCTACCAAGAGTTCTCAAGTATTTATCGCTAGAGGAAAATATAAGAACTTAAATGAAAATAAATCATATCAAAATCAAAATCAAGGGAATTAACACATAAATAATCAAAGGAAATGGAATCAATCAAGGGATAATCAATAGAGGCATATCTTTCAAAAGGAAAAAAATGAATGGAGAAATCACAAAGAAAAATTTAAAAGAAAAAAACCTATCACATATTATAATGGGTATGTGCAAGATCATAATGGAAAAAATAGGCCCTTAAGTGGCGATGAAAATTAGAAAAATAAGAGTTAAGAAACTTGACGTAAAAATTTAAATAACTTATCTATATTATTTCAAAAATATGTAAGAATAGAATCTATAGAAAATTGAATGTATTTTCTAAAATACTAGGTTTTTTTTTTTTAAAAATCTAATTGGTGAAAATTTGAAATTTCAATGTAGTAGCACTTAAATTTCAGGGAAAAATAAGAAGTAGGTGTTGTCGACCACCTAACCACAATAAAATGATATTATTTTTATAATATTTTTATATATAAGTAGAGGACTCATGTCCCAATGTGATGCATTTTTTGTAATCTTTTTCCAAGTAAATAATTAATTATGAATTTTTTATTACAACTTTTTAAAAATATAAAAACTTCGTATGTCCCACCTTAACTTGGTCAAAACTTCATGAATTCAATTTTTTTTCATCCTATAGTATGTGAAGCATAGAATGTGATGCATGTTTCAGATTCAAAAAATGTGATACTGTTTGAAAGCTATAGATATTTTTTAATCAACCTATCAATTAGGACTTTAGTCGCAATTCAAATAGAAAATGAATAATAATTATTTATTAAAGTCAAAGTAAAGCATAATTTATATTGGTGGAAAGCTAAGAATCTCCTTTAAAAACCCTTTTCATTTCATCAATTTTGGGTAAAAAAATTCGTTAGCCACATACCCATCATATCACCACTTTTGGCCCATCATGATCTTGCACATACCCTAATGTAGTAATGGAAAAAGTAGTATTTTGCTTGCTTATTTGGATAATTAACATTAAATATGAATTAATGGTGGCTTAGAGTGGTGTTGTAATGTCTTGTACACATTCACATATTTTAGAACCTTTATTTAACTAAAATATGCTTTAATTGGTCCTTTGCAAGGGTGTTGTAAAGTGTTGTAACACACTTTCACACTTTTCTAGAACTTATTTGCTTAATTAAGCCTAATGGGACCCTTTCTAAATAAAATAATGCATAATGTATACCTTGTTTAAGTGTTATAAAGTGTTTTAAGTCACTTTCACATTTATCTAGGTGGTCCTAATTCATTGTGGTTAAGTGGAGTTATTAACCCCCTTTTAGGCCTTAATTTTGACACCTCCCGAAGATCTTTCTCAACAATCATAAATTAAATATCAAATTATTTCATTGGGAAAAATTTGGTCCTAGCAAGTTGAGCCACGGCCCATTCATCGTTGATGGCGAATGGGTCCTCCCTTAATAGGATCCCCCCATTCTTAGTTGATTTGGAATGGGTTTTTGGCCTTCTTTCAACTCCCTGAAGCTTGGTCCTAGAAACTTAACTTTGACCCATTCTCCTTTGCTAGAAAATGGGTCCTATCTTAACAAGGACCCTATTTTTGAATTTCATTATGGCAAGAATTTAATTATCTTTCTTTCCATATCTCATGTTAGCCTTAATTCTTTGAATTTTGGGGTTAATCTCCTAATTTAGTATAAATAAGGGGTGCATTCACATTGTTTCTCCTAACACAATCCTAAGACTTTCAAGTATTCAATAATTCAAGTGATCAAGTATTATGGAGAATTTCAAGAGCATTCATAAGGCATTTTAAGGTAGATTTCAAGAGTTTATTGCAACAATTCAAAGTCATATCATCATGTCAAGGGTTTAATGCATTCATCTGTGTTGAGCTAAGAAGTTAATATTACATTGAGGATCCATTTACAAACGTCATCATACATCCAAGATCTACATTCTTCATGGCCACTCCATGACTATTTGTAGATTTGATTCACAAGACATAATCCAAGGTGACATCATTTACATTATTTCATGTTCATGCTTCATTTCATTCATTTCATCATTTGGTTTAATTATCTACAAGGGGTTTGACTAAGGAAAACCCTCATTCACTAACAAATCAACAATTTTTCTTACTCTTGAGTGTGCAATTGCATATTTATAGGTTGAAGATCAAGTTGAGAAATATTTGGAGCAAAATTGTCAAAGTTACTAAAGTTTTCATCTACGTTGCAAGATCATGGAAAGAGCTCTACAAAATTAACTATAGTATTCCAGAACTTGATAATCGAGATTTCAAGAGTGTAGACATCAATGTACAAGAACCTAAAAAATCAATTTTTTGAAACCCTAAAAGGACCTATTCACCCCTAAAGGCGAACGAGTCCTCCATAGCTCAAAAATAACAACTTTTTGGCCAAGTACATAGATTTTTATGCTCTAAAAATATACCCCATAGTTGCTATAATAGTTAGGTTGCATTTTTGGTTGTTATTAGCATCTTATTTTACATAATTTAAGTGATTAAGGGCTTTGAAAAATAAGTGATCCATCTCTTTTTTTCCCCACACATTAGGGTGGATCCTATTTTCACCCTAAACATTTTCGGTGAACCCGAAACATTGAATATTACAATTTTCTGATTTTGAAGTATTTTCTTGCATCCTATGCTAGATCTTGCATTCATTTCATAAATAGATTTGCAATGAATTAGAGTTTTGTCTTTTGCATTGAAATCTTGCATATCATATAGGGTTTATATTTGCATTGTTTTGCATCTTTCTAAATTTGAAAATTACAATTTAAACAAATCAATCATTTTTCTTCTCATTTAGATCTCATTCAATTGCATTTGAAAATAAAAACAAAATTGAATTTCAATCTAGGTCTTGCATTTCATCTTTCTATTGCATTTTTGCATTGAATTTCTAGAAATCTGAAGCTGCATTTCACTGTCTACAACATGGAACTGAAAGATATATCTAAAAGCTTGCAAACCATTAAAAAATAGTTTTAAAATACCTAACCAAGACCCATTCACCCTTAATAGTGAATAATTCCATGATTGAAGGTCTTATTTGAACCTTCTAGCAATTGAAAGAGCATCAAAATTCACATAGAAATCCATAGAAAAACCTTACAAACACTTAACCAGGACCCATTCACCCTTACTGCCGAATGAGTCTATGTTAGCTACTGCTCTACATTTTTAGGACATTAAAATCTAAAATTTTAGTTTTTGTTTGGTGCTCCTATCTTTTTGTTTCAGTTTTCCAATTTTTTGTTTCATCAATTTCATTGCATTTAGCTTAAATTGCCTCATTTTAGTGCATTGTTAAAATTCCAAATTGCATTAGAACATTTCATTTTTAGTTTATTGCATTGTGTGGAATCTAAAAATTTCACTTCATTCTAGGTCATTTCATTGCATTAATCTTCACAAATGTTAGTATCCATCTTTTCCAAGTTTGCAAAGAAAAAGTTAGTCAATAAGCATGTTAGTCATTCATTCAATATATTTCCTAGTTATGAGAGTCTCTTGGTACAAGAAATTGAAAATGTTGGTGCTTACTTTAAATATACCCCCTCCTATCTTTCCTATTTGTTGAAATGATGTGATAGAAGGTGATACAAGCATAGACAACTATGACAATCATAATTGATTTTCTCTCGATACCTCTCCTATTAGTGGGTATACCCATAAAAGTGGTTTACAATTTGAATGAGGAAGGAAAGCTTGTAAAAAATGACCCCATGCCAATTTTTTTCATTCTAAGGGTTCAAATGAACTAGTTTGTTCGAACGAACCAAAAGAGAGTTTGAGTGAACCCATTTAATGCATGTACAGACCAATTTGCCAAAAAAGAAAATGGAAATCCCTTTTTGGAAGGGGGTTTGATCGAACCTCGCTGGTTGGAGTCAACCCCCCTTTTCCCTGATTTTTGACTTTGTTCACCAAAAAAATAAAAAAAATTGCATACGGGAGCTTGGGTTGAAGATGAAAATGGCGAAGACTTCACAGACCCAACTAGAATCAGGTGGTCCTTAGAACAAGCTATCCAATGAATATAATTTTAATATGTTTTTGTTTTACTATGTATTTGTTTTTTAAGTTTTATTAAACATATGTTTTTCACCTAAAATCAAGCTCTTTGTTCTACACATGTGGAAAAATAGCAGATTATCAAAAAAATAATTTGAAAAATATGAGTGCACCAAATATTGAAGTCCTTGATCCAACAAAAAAATTTGAATTTTGATACATACAAAAAAAGTTACGCATTATATGGTCGTGCTATGTCTGGATTGTAATTAGTTTGACTTCAAAACTTGATTAAAAAAAAAATATTCAATAAAAACTTATCTAACTAGGTGGAAGCACTAGATATCAGAGTTACAAATCTAAATTCGAAAGAATGACGATTTTATCCTTCATGAAAATTTTTTTATGTGTTATACGGTAAGCGCCACTTTTTAAAAATGTTGTTTTCTAAAAAAAACTAGTTTTTGATGGAGATGGAAAAAGAAGTGCAACCTGATTCCAAAAAAATTGAAAAAAAATATATTTAGAATCTACAGACAAAATTTCATGAAACTCTAGTTTACATCATCTTCAAATTCCTCACGGTTTAGCCACGATAGGTGCCTAAAAGTGAAGAGTTAGTTAAAAAAAATTATTTCAGTGTCCAATTTGGCCAAAAATTGTAAACCACTATTGTGGGATCACCCTAGTGTCGAAGGTATTTTGGTGAAAGAAGATGCAATCATGGATAATAATGAAAGTCTTGTTTTTCCTTCTCCTCCTCCACCTTGGGAGGATATCATGACACAAGACAATGAGATCATTCACACTACTTTACCTAGTCTCCATTCATCTCCCAAAACCTTCCCTACTTGTGAGAATTTTTTAGTGAAAGAGGATACAATCATGAATGATCATGGAAATCACATTGATGAGGAGAATATGTTGGTGTTAAGATATCCAATGATTGAGAGCTATGGAAATCCTACCTGGGTATGTGCAGGATCATCATGGAAAAAATAGGCCCTTAAGTGGCAAAAATTTCAAAAAAATCAGAGTTAAGCAACTTGACGTAAAAATTTGAATAATTTATCTATATTATTTCAAAAATATGTAAGAATAGAATTTGTAGAAAATTGAATGTAGTTTCTAAACTACTAGGTTTTATTTAAAAAAACAAAATCTATTTAGTGAAAATTTGAAATTTCAATGCAAGAGTACTTAAATTTCAAGGAAAAAATAAGAAGTAGGTGTCTATTGACCACCCTAACCACAATAAAATGATAATATTTTTTTATAATATTTTAGATATATGTAGAGGACTCATGTCCTGATGTGATGCATATTTTTTTGTAATTGTTTTGCAAGTAAATAATTAATTATGATTTTTTTATTACGACTTTTAAAAAATATAAAAACTTGTACATCTAACCCCCTTAACTTGGTCAAAACTTCATGAAATTCAATTCTTTTTTTTCAATCCTCTAGTATGTGAAGCATAGAATGTGACAGATGTTTTGGATTCAAAAAATGTGTTGCCGTTTGAAAGCTATAGATGTTTTTCAACCAGCCTATCAACTAGGACTTTAGTCGTAATTCAAACAGAAAATGAATAATAATTATTTATTAAATTCAAAGTAAAGCATAATTTATATTGGTGGAAAGCTGAAAATCTCCTTTAAAAACCCTTTTCGTTTTATTAATTTTGGGTAAAAAAAAAGTCATCAGCCGCATACCCTACAAATACCCACCATATCACCACTTTTTGGGCCATCATGATCCTGCACATACCCACCTCTCCTACTTGGGAAGACATTATATGACATTGGGATGTAGTTGTAGATAACCATGACAATCAAATTTATCCTTCTCCTAATATCTCTTCTACATACAAAGAAGATAGTTTGGTGTTAGAAGATACACTCATTGACAATCATGAGAATCTTGCTTCTCCCTTCCCTAATGCCCCTACCATTTGGGAAGATCTATTTGAAAAAAACACTCCAATCATTGGTTATCAGGAAACTCATAGTTGTTCTTCTCTCGATGCCTCCCCTATTTGTGATGAAGATACTTTACAAAATCTAATCATGGAATGTGATGAACCTCTTGAAAGCTCTCCCACTAGGGTATATATTGTGACACAAGAGAATAAGACCTTAGAAAACAAGGATGAAATCATGGGTAATCACAACAATCAAATTTGGCCTTCTAATATCTATCCTATTTATGGCAAAGATACTTTTTTGTTAAAAGAATCAATTGATGAGGTTTGTGAGAGTACCATTTTCCTCTCTTCACATAGAAAATAAATTATTGAACAAGAGAATGTCATCATTGATGAGCAATAAAATCGAAACATTGATCACTCCGTTATTTGTGATGAAGACATTTTAGAAGAACCAAACAATGAATGTTAGGAAGATCTAGTTTGTGTCTCTCCTAAAAGCTCTCATACTAGGGAAGATATCATGATGCAAGCAAATGAGAACGTTGCCACATGTCTTTCAAGCAATAGTGATGTGACTTCCTTAGAGGAAGATGATGAAGTGACATTAGACTCCCCTTGACTAAGAGATCATGAAAATAAGGAAAAGTGTGTTGAGGTTATGAAAATTACAACTCCTTTGAGTCCTCTAATTATTGAACCACCTAAGCCTTAATTTATCATTCATCCACCCTCACAACAACCACAAGTTAAAAATAAACCCATGCTCATCTTAGAACCACCTCAAAAGAAACTCAATGATGGCAATGTTTCACAGAAAACGTGTTAGAATGACATTGCTCACATATATAACAAGGTGTAAAGAATCAAGACCGATCCTAAAACCCAAAGTTGCTTGCATGTCAAGAAAGAAAAATAAAATCTTATTGAAGAGGCCAAAAAATTATTCGAAGAGGCTTTGAGTTCCTTTGATTTTATACCTACATCCATGGGTGAGTACAAGATCATAAAAAAAGAGTCTACAAAGGGAAACATAAAAGTGATAATGTCAATAAAAATTTCAAAAGTATCCACCTCAACCACTTTAGAAGAAAAGACAATATACACAAAAAAATTTGACGAAACTAATTATCAACAACCTCTAAATCCTAAAGAAATGAAAAAGCTTTATGGAGGTTATGAACTTATGAAACAACTTATGTATAGTGGAAAAGGATGTGGTACTAGAGAACAAGGTATCTTTGTCCCTATAGAGCCTAACCCACAAGAATCAACTCGTGGCCTTGGCTATTTTCCTTTGATAGAAATCAAACCATCAAAAAAACCTTCACTTAATATCAACAACTAAAAATTGGTGCATCCTGAATTGATAGATACTACATGTGGAAATATCTCATTAGATAGGCATCAAGTTGATACTTTGTCTACTCATGTTATAAACAATAACAATAGTTGTTGCTCCTTGCCATGTAATAGTTGTAGGATCATAGCATCCTCACTATTGCATTTTTTACATTCATTGCAAAAAATTTCCTTTTTGCAAGGAGTAACATACCATCATCCATCCTCATCTCACCCTTGTCCCGCACTCAGTGGGGCAAGGGGTTAGGTAGCTTTGTCCTTGTATGTCACTTATCATTGTCTCTTTAGGCTAGTTGACCACCTTCCTTGTATATGTAAGAACAAGCTTGGGATGTGGATGACATGCCTTATGTTGACTCGCCTGTGACATACTTTTCTTTCTAGGTTTAGCATTGTATCTGTGGGGGTTGTTGAACGGTCTAGATAACTAAGAGGGGGGGTGAATCAATTATCCCAAAACAATTTTCTTAACTTTGATTAATCTGGAGCCAACTTAAATTAATCAGATAAACATCTAACAGATAAGAACATGAAAGCAAATAACGACACCATGCACCATGAACACCAGAATTATGTGGAAACCCAAGAAAGTAAAAACCACAAAGAATGCTTATTCTCAATTATAAAGCAACTGTTAAGGTGATACCGATTACGGTGATTTTACAAAAGGCTCACTACTCGATTAATACAACAAATTACAAAATGGCCTCACTGACAAAAGTAAACTAGTGAAGTTGCATCTACAAATGCATGAATTCAATTCCAGTTAAAAGCAAAAAATCTATATGTAGAAGATCTGATAAAGAACCTTCTTCACAACTTATTCACACAAACTCTACGATATAGATTACTTCATCATTTGCACCTTTTTATCTGCTCACACACATCATACCCCACACTTCTCTACTTCATCGAACAAAAACAGCGTTTACTTATACCATTCCATATCTTCATAATCTCCTAGGTCGGCCATATATAATATGAATTAGATCACCACAAAACATTTCAGCATGAAGAACAATCTTGAGGTATTCAATAATTCCTTGCACGCTAACACTAGACCCAAAAGATAGATCACACAAAATGATCTTCTTACCACATTACCAAGGGACCCATGAATAGGTCATACATAAGATAGGTTCATTACATAACATAATTATTAGAAGATAGAAAACTTTGGATTACATGAAGTATATTCTAAAACTGATGGGAATGCCACAACCAAGACCAAATCTTGATTATCATTAATTTTAGTATCAACTAGAGAACCACAAATTGACATACAAAATATTGCAACATGCTATAGGAAGTTCTGGATAGCAAGGTTACCTGGAGAGAGCTTTGAGCACTACATCCAAAATCAAAAGATTAGCCTTCATTATTCTGCATAAATTGACTTCCACGAATGTCCCAAAAGAAGTATTGCCATATCCAGAGCAAGGATAATATCCATACTATGTAACATCATAGCACTAGATAGGATAGATCAAGTCTTTACATCATCTAAAGCACATCCTTCTGGATCCAAAGTTCTAACATCAGTGACAACAATGCTAAAATATCTTCAACAACTTCTCAACAATCTCCCCCTTTGGAATTGATGGAAAAACAACAAAAACTCAAAAATACTAAATTTCACAACTCCAACTCAAAAACTACAAACTCCAAAAAAGATCCAAGTACTCCCCCTTTGTCCAAAAATTCAATACCTTTTTTTTTGTTTTTATCTTCTTTTTTTGCCCCCTTTTTTCCATCAAAGGAAAAGGGACAGAATTCGAACATTCAGGAACTCAAGTAAAAATAACAAGTTTCACATGAAAGATTTTCTTGTACCTTTCTCTCACAATTGGAAGAATCCTCTTCCAAGCTAGCACCGCAGAATCTAATCTAGCACTCATACTATCCAATGTAGTCAACAACATAAATGATTATGACTAGTCCTAAGACAGGCATTTCCGTTCATAATCTTCCACATCAGAAAGTATCTTGGAGAGATTATCTAACCGGACCTCAACAATTTCCTTGACCAACTAGAAAGTTCTAACCAAGTCTTCCCTCTATCTCTAAACAATCAATAACTCCATTTGCAACTCACCAACTCTTATCCTCTATTTTCCATCTTTATCTTTTAAGAAATCAAAACTCTTTCCAATATTATTCATCTCATATTCAATAGCTTCAATTCTACTTCTAAAATATCAATAGTAGTAGGCCACCAGAGACAATACCTATAGATGTCAAATATTTCCTTAATGTATTCTCTTGTCTCACCAATGTGTTTGGATAACTTTTGTTTATCTTTGACACACCTCTCAATCATAGCTTCAAACGTATGTTCTTTAGATCCTTCCAACAACATTCTTCAACAACTTCTACTAGATTATTTAGTAACAAGTCAGAAACATCTGAAATGGTAATACCCCTTTTTAGCAGATAATCAACCAAAGCATCATCAATTTTAAGCCTTCTGATTAGAGATATCGCACACCACATTTCACCAACCTTCTTCATATCACCTTTATCTAACACCGACCGAATATATTTGGATCAAAAGAATCAAGTCCAGGTAGAGTCTCGTATTCATTCTCCTTTTATTCCAAGATAGTGATGAAATCTTCTATGTTAACTTTCCTCTTTTTGGGTTCTGAAGGGGAACCACGAATAACAACTTCCAACTCCTTACCGGAGGAGGAACCCTTCTCAAACTGACTAGACACTATTACACTAGAGCACAGATTCATATGGAAGGATGAGAAATAGACTTTGCATGCACTTGCTTTATCTTCCATACATTCTAAATACCTGTAGACTTGCTTTCCGACAAGGATGCTAGGCTTCCACTCAGCATTCTCCTTTTTCGATAGTGAACTCAAAAAGAAAAATACCAAACATATGAGTAGAGATCCAAATCAGAAAGGATAACTCTCAACCAAAGACATTCTGACATTCTAAATTAGGTTTTACATTATTATGCTACATAGATCAAACAACTTATTTTCCTTCACCATCATGTGTGCAAGATATACAACAATGGCCAAAGTAGAGCCTTCATGATTTTTGAAATAGATTTTATAAGAGATGACGTAAGAAACATACCTTACTATCAAATTGACAATGGTAATTATCAGTGGAGCCTGAGGGTCTTTGTCAATACCAATAAGTTCCTCCACATATTTGTATTTCACCATTTTCTTCCCAGGGAGGCCACCAACATTGCAAAAACGAGTAATGGCTTCAATGGCTTCTGTTGTGATCAGATAGGGTTTGTCCAAAACAATGTTACCATCCTTGAATCGACTTAATAGGAACAAGATGGATTCTTTGTTTGCGCAAACTAGGGAAATTCTCCCCATAAATCCATACCCAGAGTATTTACGTTCTGCAACTCATCCATCTTCAACTCTAGTTCCATTTCCTTCATTTTGCAATGATTAAAATCATCCAACTCAACTCCCTTTAGCCTTAGTGGAATATCACCACTCGATCCTCTATTAAAAAATTCCATTGTCACACTTATCTCCTTTAAACTCTTTATCACTCAAAAAAAATTCTTCTTCTTCTCCTTTGAAAACTATGAGAAATGACTTTGAAAACTCCCACCTTTTATTCTTAATTACTCATAATGATTTCACTGCCAAATATGTACATTGATGATGCTAGCAGTTGTACTTTTCTTTTCAATCAGTTGAATTAAGCTTCATCATTTATCATCAACCAGATCAAACTTAATTATGTTGAAAATCACATCAATATTACTTTAGAGAGGGGAACCGATAGGATATGCAATGCAAAAACTCCCCCTAATCCAAGGAAGATTGGCTCAAATACAAATAAAGCAAGTATCGGGATCCGATACCACAAAAGTGTTCTCCGCACTTGTTTCCTTCTTCCTCCAAACCATGAATATCTTCTTCTTAGATTCATTTGATTTTGCAACCTTCTTTTTGTTCTCAAGCTTTTCCAGAGCAACATATCTACATGTGTTAGCATAATGTATGGGTTGACTGCACTTTTAACATCTTTGTCCTGTCTTAGCTGAGTGAACCCTAGGACTGCACTGATTAGCATTGTTACCATAACTATAGCATAAATAGCAATAACCATGAAAGAGATTGTTCATTCCATTTCTTCTTCTTAGATTAGATAATTGACTTTTGCAATGACTTACTTTGTGACCAAACTTGTGACAGTTAAACCATTGAATACTTGGTTCCATCTTGCTTCTACATTCTACAGCCTTATGTCCAAACTTTTTGCATAGAAAATAGTGAACATTGAATGATAAGTACCTTTGAGCATTTGGCTTGCTAACCGAAGGTCTTTTTTTAGGTGCATTAGAGTTCGAGACCTTGCTTGTTACAACTGATCTTTCTTTAGCTTCAACTACTTTTTCTTCACCCATAGTGTTCTGATTTGAATTTTCACCAATAAATCAAAGTCCTCCTTTATCCTTGTGACATTTTTGTAGGTACAAAATTTGATCCAAAATCATGCTACTTTCACATACTCTTGCTTCAATTTTTAGCCTTCTTAATTCTTGATTTAACTTCTCATTTTTTTCTATTTTTTGTTTAATGATATCCTTGAGATTTTCTTCGGTTTCTTTGATTCTTACATTTTTTGTTTGATAGTATCTTTGATATTTTCTTCAATCTTCTTGCATTCATCCAGTTGTTGCAGTAATACTTTCTATTGACTCTTTTAATTCATGGCTAGCCTCTTTGCGTCTTGCTTTGAACTTATGGATTTTCTCCCTTAGCTTTGCAATACAAGTGTTTTCCTCCTTTATATTTTCTTTCAATTCTTTATTTTCAAATTCCATGCTTTCTATATCATCTAATATTATCTTCAGCTCTTGCTCAAGTGATAAGTTCCTGCCATTTGTTCAAACTACCAATATCTCCCTTAAGTGGTTAAGTTTTATCTCCAAGGGACCAAGCTTTGATACCAATTGTTGAACAATTCAGATAACTGAGAAGAGGGGTGAATCAGTTATCCCAAAACAATTTTCTTAACTTTGATTAATCTAGACCCAACTTAAATTAATCAGATAAACATCTAATAGATAAGAACATGAAAGCACATAACAACACCATGCATAATGAACACCAGAATTATGTGGAAACCCAAGGGAAAAACCATGGAGAATGCTAATTTTCAATTATAAAGCACTAGTTACGGTGATTTTACAAAAGGCTCACTGCAAAAATTCTCACTATAGGTAAGGCTCACAACCAGTGGGCTCACTTCCCGATTAATACAACAGTTTACAAAATGGTCTCATTGACAAAAGTGAGCTGATGAAGTTGCATTTACATATGCATGAATTCAGTTTCGATTAAGAGCACAATATATGTATGTAGCAGATCTAATCAAGACCCTTATGCACAACTTCTTCGCACAAACTCTACAAAACAGATTACTTCTTCCTACGCACATTTAAATCTACTCACACACATCATACTCCACACTTTTCTATTTCATCAGACAAAAAAACCTTTACTTATATCATTCCATGTCTTCATAATCCCCTAGGTTGGTCATATATAATTTGAATTAGATCACCAAAAAACATGTCGGCATGAAGAACAATCTTGACATATTCAATAAGGCCTCGCATGTTAACACCAGACCCAAAAGATAGGTCACACAAAAGGATCTTCTTACCACATTACCAAGGGACTCATGAATAGGCCATACATAAGATAGGTTCATTACATAACATAATTATCAAAAGATAGCAAACTTTGGATTACATTAAGTATATTCTGGAGCTGATGAGAACGCCACAACCAAGATCAAAAATTGATTATCACTAATTTCAGTATCAACCAGAGAACCATAAATTGACATGCAAAACCTTACAACATGCTACATGAAGTTTCAGATAGCAAGGTTACTTGGAGAAAGCTTTGAGCACTACATGCAACATCAAAATATTAGCCTTCATTATTTTGCATAAACTGACTTCCATGAATATCTGAAAAGAAGTATTGTCATATCTGGAGTAAGGATAATATCCATACTATGTAACATCATAGATCTCAATAGGATAGATCATTTATGTACATCATCCAGACAAAATCCTTCAAGATCCAAGGTTTTGGCATCAATGAAAACAATCCTAAAAAATCTTCAACAACTTCTCAACAAGGGCAACCCTTTCTATTTCATGATGCAACTTGCTTCAGAAACATATGACTTAGGATAGGGTTTCCTAAGGAAATCTCTCATATCTTAGCATAAAAACATTGGTTACTTTAAAGGAATTTCTCATAGCAATGGTGTAGCAACTACTCTAAATTGGGGGGCATACATAGATGACATCTTTTGGAAAACTTTCATGGTGTGATTTTCCTTTTTTCTTATGATGTGTCCTCTTCTTGATGGTGTCATTAGGTTTTAAGTCATCCAAGAGTGTATGATCTACTATCATGGCATGATGTGAATGAGGCATCCCATTGCCGACGATTTGACATTTTTGACTTGTCCTCTCTTGGAGACATTAGGCACAATTCTCCCTAAGAGGAAGACCATTACATGAACAAAGCAAAATCCCCTTTAGAATTTTTTTTACATGACATTCAAAATAATTTACAAAAGCATTTTCATTATGGTACCTTATTGTGTCATAGAAAAATGGCCCTTTGTCATTTTCATGGCCTTTTAGGTCTTATTTCATGGTGTTGGAACTATGTTGCTTTGATTTTATGTTGTATCATGGCTTGAACATGCTTATTTAGGTACTAAAACTCAAAGAACGATGCCTTGTGAAGGTGTTGTGAAGTGTTGTAAGACATTTCCACATTCTTCTAGACTATATTTAATACATTACAACTAAAAATAACCTTTTTACTCATCGACAAGTCCTATATTGAAGTGTTGTAAAGTCTTGTAACAAGCCTTCATGCTTTTCTAGGCACATCTCCTTATTTACACCTTTCTCATGCTTTATTTTGTCTCTTTATTCCCTCATATGCTTAATTAAGTGTATTTTTGCACATTATACCGACAAGTAACATTAAACACAACATTATTTCTGACACTTGTTTTTAGGTCCTAGGTGGAACCCATTCGCCATGGGTGGCGAATGAGTCCCCTTTGGCCCCAAATTCAAAATATTTCAAATTTCCTTTTGGGATTTTATTAAAATTCACTTGACGTTGGCTTGTGATGAGGTATGAACGGATAGTAAGGCACAAGAATTGTATAAATAAGTGTTTTTCACCTCATTTTACATCTCCTAAATCATTCAAGCAATCCTCCCATAATCTTCTACAATCAATTAATTCAAGCATTTAATCAAGCATTCTACATCATCAATTGAAGCAACTATTGAAGCACTTTGAAGCAGCCATTGACATTACTTCAAACTTACAATATCAAGGATTTGGTGAGTTAATAGCATTTGCATGTTATTAGTTTACATTTCCTTTGCATTTCATTTATTATTATTAGTTTTGATTACCAAAGTAGAGTTTGACCAAGGAAAACCCCTATTTGCTAACCCTCCAACATTTTTCCCCTTTGCATGTGTCTTAGCAGCCTTTTTTTGTAGATTTCACAAGTTTAAATATGTTGAAAAGTGGAAATCAAGTCAACTAGGCTCTCCAAGTCAAAATATCATTATTTCAAGCTTGTTGAGTGTTTTATGTCTGTTTCTCGCATAACTGACTTCGACAACCCAACGTTTAGATATTCCCAAATCTGGTGTTGTAGAGTTGTCTAATTTTCTAGAAATCTAAGAGTGGACTAATTCACTACCCTTGGTGAATGAGTCCCACCTGAGGCCTGAAAAGTCTATATTTTGTCAAATCTTGGATTCCAACTGTCAGAAATTAGTTCTCGACACTTTTTCATCAATAGGAGGACTGATTCGCCACCCTAGACGAATGAGTCCCACTATGAAAAACCAATAAAATTCATCAGCATTCCAGAAATTCCAGACAACTCATATTTCATCTAGGTGAACTCAGATTTACCCCTGTACCTTCTATTTTGCATTATTTGTTCATTTTCATGATTATTTGCATATCAAAATGTGTTTTCAAACATAGCTTAAATTGCACTTTTGCATTCAATTTAGTTCATTCTAATTAGTCAATTGCATTTATTTATGTTCATTTACATCATATCACATAGCATTCATCCTAATTTGAGTGTTACATAAGCATTTTGGGACCTAGATCTCTCTTCGTTTAGGTGCAATACCCTCGAAGTGTAAGAGAAAGCATCCTTAGGGCCCCAAAATCTATGTCACATTTTGGTGAACCCGAATTTTGAACACTTTAAATTTCTAATTACATTCATATCTTGCATTCATCGTTTTCCATTACATTAGCATTCAATTAGGGCATTTATTTGTTATTGCATTCTAGGACCTTTCATTTTGTATTAGTGAAACATTCATTTAGTTTTCAATTTCGCATTCAATTTCATTGAAAAACTAAAAAAATCTTCATTCTGCATACTTGATTACATTCTATGTTGCATTTAGAATCATTCAAAAAAATTGGAAAACATAAAAAAAAATTACATCATGGGACTCATTCACCACCTAGGGTGAATCAATCCCTCTGCACTTTTTAGACAGTAGTTCTATGCTTTTTTCTGGCATTTTCCTGCATTTTTGTTTTCTGTATTTACATCTCTGTTATAGTTAGTAAATTTTCTATTATTTGCATTTCACATTCTTAGAATAGCTTGCATTTCCATCCATCCTTCCTTTGTGGTACTTACATGAGTGTTTGGTGCTCCGTTGATAATGCTTTAGTGAGAAGAAGTTCTAGAATCATGGCATCCCACAATAGCACTTTCGTTGTGGACTTTGGGATCTCATGAGCTCCTACTCCTGGTATGGAAAATGGTGCATTAGGCCCTAACAATACCACTTCCATGCCTTCACCTTTCCATCCTATGCACACTGACAATCAAACCAAATCTCTCCCACAAGAAAAAGTCATTAATATTCATCAGTATTTTGCACATTTACAACAATACTTGTCACTTGAAAAAATTTCCACCACTGCTATACCTACTATTGAGAACCTTCATCACTTAATTGAGAGTGATGATGAATTAAAAGTGCTGAAACAAATTGCTGAGATTTACAATAAACATTCCTCCTCAAATACCCAATCCACAAACATTATTATAAGCCAAGGAACACCTCAAGTTCCTCCTTCAACTATAGCTTCTATACCCACTTACACCAATTCGCAAGTCCACACAACTATGCATCACCCTAATTATGTGGCTACTTCTTTCCCAATTTCCACTAGCATTCCTACTTCTTTTGTGGCATCGCAACCTCCTTCCACCACTTTTACACGCCTTAGTATTCCTTTCACCTCCCCTAACATCACTTACACTCCATCACCATTTTCCCTTCCACCTCAACCTAATTATCCTAATCATTTTATTACACAACTTATTAACATTGTTTCATCTATGCAACATCAACTTTCCACCATTAGTCAAGGTCAAACTGCTCCACCCACATATCTTTTCTGCAGCAGCCCCTTATCAGTAGAAATCTTGCGTACCCCGATGCCACAAGGGATATAAATGTCGAGATTTGAGAAATATAGAGGAAAAGTAGACCCTATCAACCATATCAATGCTTATACCACTTTATGTAGTGACTTTGCCCTTGATGATAAACTTTTAGCAAAAAAATTTCCAAGGACCTTGAAAGATACTACTTTAGAATGGTTTTCCAACTTGTCCAATCATTCCATCCATTCATTTAATGAATTGGTGGAAGCTTTCATTAGTCACTTCCAAGTGCACATGATGCCTGAAAAAGCAATGGCTAACCTTATGAGATGTAGACAAAACACAGATGAAAAAGTGATAGATTTCATCTCCTGTTACAAATCCTTATACACTCAAGTTGATGTCAAAATTCCAAATGCGCATCTACAGAAGATTTTTATTGAGAATTTTCACACCACTCTTCAAGATAAACTTACCATGATGAAATTCCCTTCATTCATGCATTTATTCACAACATTATGCGATTATCAAAATTTGGTTTCAAGTCATGAGAAAAAATTCGCTTCTAACTGAGTTGACAAACTTGAATATAAAAATCCAAACCATAATAACTTGCAATTTTTTTGCAAACCTAACAGAGGCTTTTTACAATTTAACCCACCTCCTTCACCCCAACCACAGCCAACTCAACAAGTTCAAAATTCAATGGCCGCTACTAAGACAGTCATTCCTTATCATTATGGAGATTTGAATAGACACTTCACCCCTTTATCCAACACCCTCCACCATACAATGAACCAATTAATTCAAAAATGAATGCTCACCTTACCACCTATTCGCCCACTTGATCCCAATCAACCCTTACCACCTACCTTCATACCTAATGCTTCATATCCATTTTCATTGTCAAAATGGCCATGACACCAAACATTGAAAGCATCTTAAACATTTAGCTCAAGACCTCATTGATTTAGGTGAAATGACCATTATGGCTGTTAATGATCAAGGCAATAAGTCTATCGCACCCCCTAACCAAAATTTGCAAATATTCACCAACCCTATGCCTAAACAAACTACCTCGTTTGTCAAGGCTAGTGAACCTTCCAAGCCTGATGTAATGACTGTTGATACACATAAAATACAACTTGATACATCTCCTCTTGTTGCCCAAGCTAGTCCTATGGATAAACTTCTAGCTACGATAGATGTCATCCCTCACAAGGGCCAAACCACCAAATCACTTGATATTACTTTTTCTCCTAAGGATATACTACAAAACCTTCATGATGCTCCTCTCTACATAGCTAGCAAAATCTATGATAAACCTACTAATGGGATATTAATAGATCTCACTTGTAGTGAGAATGTGATCACAGAAGATTTTCTAGTATTACATAATCGATATCAAGATGACTATAATCAACTGACTGCATGGATTAAAAAACATCATGGTTTTGCATGCCCTATGATTGGATCGATCATGCTACCTTTACAAATAGGACCTAAGACTTTGGAGGTAACATTTTCCATTATTTCACAATCTGACCAATTTCATTTATGGTTAGGCCTTCCTTGGCTTCGCTCAATGAAAGCGTCACCACTAGTTATTAATAAGTGCTTAAAGTTTCCACATGGCAATGAGGTATTCACCATACACCATAGTGGCTTTAACCCTTTATCTTCCAAAGGTAACTTTTCATTAGAAACCTTTTGGCCTGAACCCATGGAACTTATCACTCCTCATAAGGACTTCTTTTACATTGCTTATCAAAAGTTTAAAGCCAAAAAAAAATCGCTGAATTATCTCTTCTTAACACATCTTTGTCGACCTCCACTAATCCTATCCTCGATGAAACAATGATTACACCTAAATCTAACATTGAACAAACCATCAAACCTTCTGAACAAAATCATCCTCACATTTCCCAACCATCGTTTAAATCACCAAGAGAAAATGACATAACTCCTGTCTTACCTCCTCGTATCAAACAAGTATATAAAGTGAAAGAGAAAGTGGTTGATCCATCCTCTTTGGTTTCTCCTACTCTTCCCTCTTTAGAAGTAGAACCTATAACAGCGTAATCTTCTCTTACACCTCAACAACTCCATTACAAAATTAAGTGAAACCACGGTGCTCGGGAACATCGACATCATTGTTGTCTCCTTTCCCGTTAATCTCGTATCGAAGATGATCAAGAAAATCAACCTCCATCCTTGACAGAAGAAATATATGACCACCTTCCCTCTCCTGACCTACCAAATGATAATTCAACCCAACAATTGTAGCAAAACCAACTCATTCAACAACCACCACTCTTGATACATCCACCCTTAGAAATCACCCTCCCATCGTTATTAATCTTGATGATAATGATGATGATGCAACGATCAATAAAATAGATGAAGAAATAAACAATGATTTGAACTCTTTATTTTCATCTACAATGAGCTTAAATGATACATCCTCTACACCAAGTGAAGAACCTGGTACAACCCCTAGTTCAACACTTGTGATTACTCCTTTGGACAGCCAACTGCCTTCGCATTATACTAAACATGATTGGGAGGCGGATGACTTGATGGATGACTTGCATTTTCCTAGCTAGTCTCTCATCTTTTACTTATTCTTTGTTTTATTTTTCTTTTCATGTGTGTATAGTGTTCCCCTGTATCATGTGTTTGATGTTTCCTCTCCTTGTACACTTCTTCTATTTGTACATTTATTCTTCTATTTATTGTACTTTGTTTTTTCTTTTCCTTTTGGGGATGACACAAAGTGTAGAGACACCCTATGTCTCTTCCATGTTGACCCAAATGGTCTTTTTTTTTCCTTTTTCTCTTATATTTTCTTGTTTTTTCCTTTTGGAGATGACACAAGGCATTGAGACCAACATGTCTCCTTCATGTTGACCCAAAAGCTCTTTCCTTTTCATTTTCTTTCCTTTTCGCTTATGTTTTCCTTTTGGGGATGATGCAAAGTGTTGAGACTGCAATGTCTCTTCCATGTTGACTCAAAATGGACTTTATTTTTTCCTTTGCTTTCGCTCTCTTTGTGTCATTCTTCCAGTTCTATGTGTATTTTGGGAATGATGACAGTTTCATGCTCTTTCATAAAATCATTGCAGCAATGAGCATACTGACCCCAAATCCATAGATCCCTTATGTGTTTGGTGTATTTCTTTTCTAGGGGGCAACATCCTCCTGTTCTTTGTTTTTCATTTTTTTTTGACATGATGCAACCTACCTTCAAAACATATGACTTGGCATAGAGTTTCTAGGTTGGGTCTCCTATCTTGTTTTCTTTTTATTTTTTCTTTTCTTCTCTACTTTTAAGTAATTGCTCACAGAACGATGTGTAGCAATTCCTTTAAAGTGGGGGGCATACGTTACCATTATTTCATTTGCATTCATGCTTCTTAGTGTAGCCTTGTCCCTTACATGATGCATTTGTCAATTATGGATGACATTGGGTGTGATGTCCTTCATAAGTGTGATCTGTCTTAGCATATTACATTCCTCTTTGTGGTTTGATGTGACGCACTATATCCCCTAAGTTGTGAATATACTATTCTTTGATTGGTCCTCTCCTAGAGAGATTAGACACAATGTTCCCTAAGTGACTGACCTCACATAAACTGAACAAGACTCCTTTGAACAATCTTTCACATTATTGCATCCTCATTCGGCCACCTTGCATAACACAACTTGCATGCCTGTGGTGCCATCCTATTTTCATTGTCACATGAAACTTAAATCGACATTTACATTTCATTTGGCTTTCTGGCACCTTGTTAAATTTATCAAGTTGTATAACTTTGGCATGATTGAGTGGGAAGCCCAACTAGCGGCATGAATTTTCCCCATAGCCACTTTTGTGTTTGTGAGTGCATACCAACTAGTGTATGTACCTTACTTATTTTTGGGATTTGTCACTCCGCAGACAACTAGTTTTGTGGCCCTAGAGTGAGTATACAGTTGGGCCTTCTCACCCCGGGAACAACTAGTTTTGTGGCCCCAGAATGAGTGCACATTTTCTTTTTCAAAAAAATCACCCTAGATCTCTTTTCACAACTAGCTGGATTGACGATCGAAGCTTCATTCAATTCATTGCAACACTTGTGTGTTCCTTTTTCCTTATGTCTAGTTTTCCATGGGATCTTTATCCTAGGGGCTTGCTCATCCCTCTTGACCATTGCATTCAATCTTGCTAATGTAAGCGCATTTGAACCCTCTCCTCGATGTTCATGGCTACTTTAGTGTGAGGAAGCAAGTTCATCCTCTCACTAAAGTGGGGGCTAAATGTACCATAGAAAAATGGCCCTTTGTCATTTTCATGGCCTTTTAGGTCTTGTTTCATGGTGTTCGAACTATGTTGCTTTGATTTTATGTTGTTTAGGTACTAAAACTCAAAGAACGTCTTGTGAAGGTGTTGTGAAGTGTTGTAATAGATTTCCACATTCTTCAAGACTCTATTTAATACATTTCACCTAAAAAATCACCTTTTTACTCATCAACAAGTCCTATATTGAAGTGTTGTAAATTCTTGTAACAAGCCTTCATGATTTTCTAGGAACATCTCCTTATTTACACCTTTCTCATGCTTTATTTTGTCTCTTTATGCCCTCATATGCTTAATTAAGTGTATTTTTGCATATTATCCCGACAAGTAACATTAAACACAACATTATTTATGACACCTTTTTTAGGCCCTAGGTGGGACCCATTCGCCATGGGTGGCGAATGAGTCGCCCTTGGCCCCAAATTTAAAATATTTCAAATTTCCTTTCGGGATTTTATTACAAGTCACTTGATATCAGCTTGTGATGAGGTATGAACAGATAGTAAGGCACAAGAATTGTATAAATAAGTGTTTTTCACCTCATTTTACATCTCCTAAGTTATTCAAACAATCCTCCCATAATCGTCTACAATCAATTCATTCAAGAATTCAATCAAGCATTCTACATCATCAATTGAAGCAACTATTGACGCATTTTGAAGCAGCTATTGACATTACTTCAGACTTACAAGATCAAGGATTTGGTGAGTTAATAATATTTGCATGTTATTAGGTTACATTTCCTTTGCATTTCATTTATTTCTATTAGGTTTTATTACCAAAGTCGGATTTGACCAAGGAAAACCCCTATTTGCTAACCCTCCAACATTCATCCCTTTTGCATGTGTCTTTGTAGCCTTTGTTTTATAGATTTGACAAGTTTAAAGGTGTTTAAAAGTGGAAATCAAGTCAACTAGGATCTCCAAGTCAACAAATCATTATTTCAAGCTTGTTAAGTGTTTTCTATCTATTTCCTGTAGAACTGAATTCGACAACATGACATTTAGACATTCCCAAATCTAGTGTTGTAGAGTTGTATGATTTTCTAGAAATCTAGGAGTGGATTGATTTGGCACCCTTGGTGAATGAGTTCCACCTGAGATTTGAAAATCTGTATTTTTTCAAATCTCGGATCCCAACTGTTAGAAATCAGTTCTTGACACTTTTTCATCAGTAGGAGGACTAATTCGCCACACTGGGTGAATGAGTCCCACTGTGAGAAACAAATAAAATTCATTAGCATTCCACACATTCCAATCAACTCATATTTCATCTAGGTGCACTCAGATTTACCCTTGTACCTTCTGTTTTGCATTATTTCTTCATTTTCATGATTATTTGCATATCACAATGTGTTTTAAAACATAGCTTAAATTGCACTTTTGCATTCATTTTAGTTCATTTTAATCAATTAATTTCATTTATTTAAGTTCATTTACATCATATCACATAGCATACATCCTAATTTGAGTGTTACATAAGCATTTTGGGACATAAATCTCTCTCCTTTTAGGTGAAATACCCTAGAAGTGTAAGAGCAAGCATCCTTAGTGCCCTAAAATCTGTCACACTTATTAAAGTTATCAGGAGGATAACTTTTGTATGGTTAGTATGATGGGAAGCTAATACACTAGCATGACTTTCTCATTATATGGTGGGAAGATGATACACTAGCATGACTTTCTCAATAAACCACTTTGTTGGGACAACTCACCTAGTGGATAAACATAGGTTCTACTACCCCAGAATGAGCACACATATTTTGGGACAACTCACCTAGTGGAAAAATTGAGGTTCCACTACCCTAGAGTGAGCAACATTTGTTATGGACAAACAACCACCGCCTCACATCATGTTGAATTAGTTGTGCTTGATCCTTTGTTTTTGCAAATTATTTTTCTTATCCTTTGATATGGTATGATCATGTATCTTTATCATTGCTGCATACTTAAGTGTCTTGGATGTCTACTTTAGTGTGAGTTTTACATGGGGTCATCCTCTCACTAAAGTGGGGGAATAATGTAGTAACGGAAAAAGTAACATTTCCCTTGCTTGTTTGGATAATTGACATTAAAGTTGAACTAATGATGTCTTGGAGTGGTGTTGTATTATTTTAGAAAAACATTTGTTATGATTGTATTTGGCATCGATGAGGTCTCAATGATATTATAGTCCATGGGATGAAATCTTCCAAAGATTCTTAATTTGTGAATGATAATAGTAGAGGATTATTTCAAAGTTCACATATCTCATATTTCTATGAAGTTAGCTTTTATGTGTTTCACTCACTTTGGTTGTTCACAACATTTGGTTATGTTTATTATCCTTATTGATATTTCAAGGTTAGTTCTGACTATTTTGTGGATTTTTATCAAAAAATTTAATACAACATAGTAAGGATATCAGAAATTGTGTATACTATAGAGTAAGGACTCATAGCAAATCTAAGTATCTAATTTACTGGAAACTCATAGGAAATCTAAGTATCTAATTTACTAGAAAATCATAGCAAATCTAAGTATCTAATTTATTGGAAAAGCATAGTCTAACACTAGAGCTAGGCTAGAGATGGAACATACAAATACAATAATGTTTGTAGATTATTCAACCTTGAGATTTTACAGTAAGATATGCAAACTAACACACCTTCCCTGACAATTCAAGTAGAAAATTTCAAACCGCTCATTAAATTCAAGTCATATTAGAATAATTAAATGCTAACATTTCAATATTATGTAAATTAGGTGGTGTTTTTGTAGTAATTATGAGTTGGAATTTTTGTGTAGTTTTAAGTCAATCTTCATTGACTCATATTATGTATGTTCAAATTTAGATGATCTATTCTCAACTAGATAGTGAAATCCAACTTTTAGAGCTATGTTTAGATTCAAAGCATATGCATATATAGTCATTCCACTAATGTAGCAATGTTAAACCAAATCTTAGTAAAAGCCTCCAAAATCTCACTTACTATGTAAAAGTTAGATAAATATTGATTTTCCAACTAGATTGAAACATTCTATTTCCATTTGTAATGTTTTTTTGTTAATTTATGGCAACTTACCTTTTTCATTTGTATTATTTTATGTTTTAAATTGTATGCAAACATTTTAAAATCACATAATACTTAATTTATTTAAGAAAAAAATCTAGATTTGTTAAGTTTATTATATTCCATTATTTAGCACTTATTATTAATATTTTAATCTAGCCTCATACAACTAGAATTTGTTGCACATGGCATCCATACACACCCATGCACAAACACTAACATATTAACATACATATAGTTTTCTATCGATGTAATCCTTGCACCTCCTTTAGGTGCAAGTGCTAGTAAGTTAATTGGATGATAGGTTACATATAGTGTGATATAGGTTACAAACCACTATTGAGTCATCTAAAAAAAATTTAGCTACTATTTAATGGTAAACCAGTACCATTTAATGGTAAAAGCCTCCAAAATAACAATGTGAAAGCCTTCAAAATCTCACATATCACATTAAAGATAGATATATATTGATTTTCCAACTAGATGGGAACATTTTATTTCCATTTGCAATATTTTATCAATTTACAACTTTCTTTTTTCATTTGCATTGCTTTATGTTTTAAATTTGTATGCAAATATTTCAAAATCAAATAATACTTAATTTCTTTAAGGAAAAAATCAAGATTTATCTAAGTTTATTTCATTCCATTATTTAGCACTTATTATTATTTAGGTGCAAGAGCTACTATATATATATTATTTGTAATATCATATAATACAATAATATAGTAAATATTAAAAAATAACATGCTTTCTAAAGCGTATATCTATTTTGGAGAGAATTTTACTTTATTAATAACTTTCTGGAAGGGATATTTATTTCGAAAAGCATGCTTTTTAGTATTTACTATATTATTATATTATATTATATAATTATTAGTGTGAATGGGGTTATTTACTAACTAGATATTAGTGAGGAATTATTCACATATGTAACATAGAAAAAGATAGGATATGATATCTAACCCCCTTTCTCTAGTTAGGGTTTCATTCAAAAGATGAGATCCAAGAATCTTGAAGTAATTGTCAACCCAAGAGGTGAATTAAGTCAATATTTAGGGATCTTGCAATCTTTCCTTTATGAAAAGGATGGGGTAGTGAGTTGAATCACAATTTGGGGAGGAGAAATTAAACTAACAAGAAAACCCTAGTTCTAGGTCTAACACATAATACATGAATCAAACACAAAACATAAAGAAACTATACATTTTGTGCCAAAACAAGGATTAGATAATGTTATGCACCTGGTAAAATCCTACTTTTTTGAAGTGCTAACTAGGGCTCATTCACCACCAAAGGCGAATGGGTTCTAGTAGGTTGCCCAGAGAGCTCTAAATCTGAAATAGAAGCTTGTACAGTGTAGAATCTGATGGAACCTGTAAAATTTCATGAAATTTTAAGTGCCCATGTTGAAAAGTTGATTTGCACCCTCAGAAATGCGCCTGAAAAATTTGCTCCAGCACTTGACCTACATTGGAGGGTCATAATTAGGAGCCCATTCGCTTTCATGCCAAATCCCTTGGTGAGTGTATTCATTTTTCATATGTGAGCATGTATGTCTAATTTCAACCTCCTTTGATGAATTTTGATAGAGTTTTGAAAAGGAAAATTGGAGGGTTTTGGGACGATTTTGTTGTTTGCAAATTATCGGACCTACGAAGTAGCTTCCTATACGGGTGGATATTTCACAACTAGATGATTGTTTGAAAAATGGATTGGTTCTCTACATTCCCCCCATATTCATGTACTCCCTGGTCTAGTTTCAAAGCCTCATGATCAAATTTGATATTTTTACCAGGTCAAAAGAAATTGCAATTTTCTCTATTTTTACATCTGCATTTTTAGAATGTTTCAAGGAGGTCAAGTTTGACCCTTAATATCTTGTGATGAATGTGGATTGAAGTAAAACACTCTTGCACACATACTTAATGGACCTAAGTGATCATTTTTTTCCTATGGTGGCCTCACAGGAGGTGGGGTATGTGTAAGATCATCATAAAAAAAATAGGCCCTTAAGTGGCAAAAAATTTAGAAAAATCAGAGTTATGCAAGTTGACGTAAAAATTTGAATAATTTATCTAGATTATTTCAAAAATATGTAAGAATATAATTTGTAGCAAATTTAATGTAGTTTCTAAACTACTAGGTTTATTTTTAAAAAAATATATTTGGTGAAAATTTGAAATTTCAATGCAGTACTAGTTAAATTTTAGGGAAAAAATAAGAAGTGCTTGTCTGACCACCCTAACCACAATAAAATGATAATATTTTTTTATAAGGTTTTAAATATAAGTAGAGGACTCATGTCCCGATGTGATGCATATTTTTTTCCAATTTTTTTCCAAGTAAATAATTATTTATGAATTTTTATTAAAAAAATTTAAAAATATAAAAACTCGTATGTCTAACCACCTTAACTTGGTCAAAACTTCATGAATTTTAATTTTTTTAATCCTATAGTATGTGAATCATAGAATGTGACGCATGTTTCAAATTCAAAAAATGTGATACTGTTTGAAAGCTATAGATGTTTTTCAATCAATCTATCAATTAGGACTTTAGTCATAACTCATAGAAAATGAATAATAATTATCTATTAAATTCAAAGTAAAGCATAATTTATATTGGTGGAAAGCTAAGAATCTCCTTTAAAAACCCTTTTCGTTTCATCAATTTTGGGTTAAAAAAATTCGTTAGCCACATATGCTACACATACCCATCATATCGCCACTTTTTGGCCCATCATGATCCTTCACATACCTAGCGATTTGATATTTTTTCAAGGAGGTGACTTGGTGAGCCCTAATTGGTTTTGGATAGATACAGTTGCAAAAAAGTCTAAGTGAGCCAGTTCTCCATTAAATATCTTGCACCTCGAGATGAGTTATGCCAAGCCGTTTGTTGCATTGCATTATTGGGTCAAATGTCTACATGCCTATGCATTTTCATGGATTAAGGAGGTTGTTTGACTTGTTTTCTAGGGTGATTCCAGAGGCCATTGGATTGGTTTTGATCACTATACAAATATGCTAAAAAGCAAATCTTAATGACATCCCACTTTAGTTTTCCTCGACATAAGCATGTACAAGCAGTGTCAGGTTAGTTGAGAATGAAATTTGTTTCAAAATGAAAAAAAATAGCCAGTCCCACATGGGGATCCGACATACTTTACATAGTTGTGAAATTATAAGTGTTGCAATGGTCAAATGAGGTATGAGAATCCATTAATGCTTGTTCCTAATGACTTCAAGTTTGCAATGCATCATGAAGTAGAAACTCTTGAGGATCATATATCTGAGTATAATAGTGAGTCACATCTCTTGAATAGTAATTCAGAGCTTGCTTCTATTGTGAGTGAAATGTTACTAATTCTTGCCAAACATAGAATCTTGTAGATGAGAGGGGTTCTCTACATTTGGAGGTAGAGGCTCTTCATGAATCTCTTCTAGTAAAGGATATGAAATTCTTCCATCAACTAGATGAAGGTTGTGTTTCACTTGTATTCCTATGGGATAAGGTCACAACAATATTTGACCTTGCTAAGTTGTTTGAACAGCTACATGTTATTGAAAAAAGAAAATCTTTTTACAAGCTAATATTGCTCAAGTTTCCTCATGGGAAGGATGAAAAACTCATTAGATGTTTTATGTTTGTTTGGAAACATGGGGAGATGGTCAGGTTTAGTATGGAAATCAGTATCAAAATCCCTCTATCTCACTGATAGCATAGAGAGGCCATATGTTGATAGTATTGGAGCTACTCCAAGCACAATGTGATCAATGCAAGAAACTCAGGAACAAGGCTTTCATGATGAAAGGATGGACTGAAAACAAGAATTAGAAGCATGTGAATCAGATTAAAATGAAAAGGGACCAAAAGATTATGTAATGAAACAAATTGAACAACTTCAAGCAAACAGAGTGTTTGTTGATACATCTTTCTCTACAATAATGACATCTTCACATTTATGGCAGGACAAATAATCTAGAGAATTTAATTAGGGAGCCTATCAAGCAAATAAGAGGTATCTCAAAGTTTAGTTATTGAAGGAAGACACGGATTGATATCGGACCAGCTTGAAAATACATTTGCAAAGGTATAGAGTACACCTTCAACAATCAATACAAGAGTTGAGCAAGATCCAATTATTAATTTAAGAAATGGATGGGAGTGATGAAATAATGAGAGAGAAAGAGTCTCACGTGAACCTAATTGGAAAGGATACATAGTTGTATGATGTTGAAAAGGAAAATATTTTATACAAATTGATCATGGTTAGGGTTTCCTGTTTATGAGGAGGTATAGTAGGTTTAGCAGTCATGGCTCAAATTTGAAGTAAGATTTAATTAAGTATTCACTTGATTTGGAATGCACCTAGGGTGGATAAAAAGGTAGCAAATTTTTTTATGAATGCTCCACAATGTGGAAATAAAAATAACGACAAGCTTAGGGCAGAAGAAACAATTGAAACTGCATAGGGTGAATCGATGCAAAGAGTTATTTTATTGACATTTCACTTGGAACTATTTTTCAGCTCTTCTCCAAAGGAGAAGAGATCCGTGGAATGAGGAAATGCATCTAGGGAACGTTTTTGAAGTTGCTTCATGTATGGGTAAATTAACACATGCTTACTTTGCACAAAATAGTTTTCACTCAGAGTGAAAGTGTAGTAAATGTTTTAAAGAAATTCTTGTGGCATTGACACTCAATTTTCATTTACCTCGAGTACTTTGTGGAGAAGAACAATGGAAAGCTTGTATGAAAACATCATTGAACGCAACTAGAAACATATCAATATTATTTGAGGAAATTTTGTTTGGTATTGGTGTCCAAGGTTTTATTGTATTTGGGCTTGAAGACATTATAGAGCAGAATAGTGGCACCCTCTAACTACTTGTTGTGTTGTGATGTTGGCGATGCAACGTAGAAGGTTTCACCCTCAACACTTCAAGGGAATGAGCATGCTACAAGTGGGATTCTTTACATGGCATTAAAGTTGATGAATGTACCCTGTGTATTCACCCAAATGTCACCATGGCAAGATGTCATTCTCATGATTCTAAGTGCAAAGGAAAATAGGGTTGCATATTCACAACAATAAATATTTTTTGGTGTGACCAAAATGCATGGAGGAGCGACTGAGTGTGAAGAGGGGTGTCTCTTTTCCCATCTCTCATTGCTTTTTCTTCTCCCACATAACATTGCCGATGGTATATCTCACATCACTAATTTGATTTTTCTTCTCCTCATTCTAGTGGTGATGTGTGATATTCTACTCTTCCCTATCCCCTATCGTTGATTGATATCTCCTTTCTCTCTTTATATATGTGAAGTACAATGATAATAGTTGGATAAGTGATGGTGATGGGCCTATGGTAAGTATCAAAGGGGGTAGTGTTTAAGGTTTTAGCCATTAATTTTGATAGTGGGAGTAAATCAATGAGGATTGCATAGGTAAAAAGTGAGGTGCAGCCTGATCAAAATTAAAGCCTTCATTAGGATGAATTAAATTTTTAAATGCTAGGTAATGTTTGTATAAAGTGCAGCAAAGTCATTCCATATAACATATCACCCATCACTATTATTTTCTTCATTTCTCACATCAAATTGGAGATGTTCAATGGTGTTCAGTAAGTGTTGGAGTAAATAGTGGTGGGGTCAGCCCATGTGTAAATTTTGTTTGCATCATTGGGTAAAGCTTTGATGGTGGAAAATAATCAGATGGTAAATACCCAAGTAAAATAAATCAAATCCTTTACAAATGTAAAACAATATCTTTATTTGTTGGAGGTGAAATATGAAGTGAGGGTAGATTATTTTATTACCTAGTAGTATAAAAACTAAAGCCCCATGAGTAAATAAAGTAATATTTTAAATGCAGGGAATTTAAATTGTAAACTCATGGGTGAATGGCTTTCTAAAGCCATTTTAAATTTTAAAGTCTTCATAAAGATTTTAAAATGGAAACTTTGAATGGGATTTCATGGGAATTTTGAGCCTTCACAGAATTGAAGTGAAACTTTCAAGTGCTGAAAACAAAATGTAACTGCATAGATAAAATATTTTCACTAAGGGATTCTATTCTTCTACAAATAGATATTTTCAGCTATGGGTAAAGGTGAATGGATATGAATGAAGGTTCAACATGGTAGGGAAAAAATTTCTGTTTTAGGGAAATGGAACAATAAACGAGGAAAAAAAATTGTTGGATGAGGCTTTTCTTCAAGCAGTGGGCAGTTATTGATCTACGGGGTTGAGTTTTCCAAGTGTTTGTAGGAGATCTCCACTTAAGGTTTTGCATTTTCCTTTAAGTGTTGTTTTCTACTCCATTTCTAGATGATGGTTGTTTTGTAATTAAACACAGAGAACATTTTGATGAGAATACAGATCATTTTAGAGTCAATTCTTAGGGTTTGAGTTTGTTATTATTTATGTAATTCGGATTGCAATGCTGGAAAAAAATAATATTGAATGGTGCAAGTTTGACACCATTTTACTCTCCTATGTATTGGTTTAGCAGAATATGAATAATATAATCAAGGTTATCTTATTTGTCTCTATCAATTTCAGATGGATGTGTGGCTCTATTCTTGTTTATTAATTCAAAGAATTAATGTAGGTGCTTGAATATGGTTGTAAATTTGTATTAAATTAAGTGTTAGGATGCTAGTAAGAATTAAAGGTTAAGACACAATGCTAAAATAATGTAATGCAACATTTCAGAGCTTCATATAATGTCAGGTGTGAAAATTGTTATTAGATTATGTAGGTGTTTATTCCAAGGATTAGGCACTGATCTAAGTGTGCTATTCATGTTACATTTGTTGCTTAATTCAACAACTAATCACAATTTTATAATCAATTCACTTACTAGTCTTGTTGTGGATGTATGGAATTCAATGAATCATATATCTCATGTTTAATTTGTACACTACCATGAAGGTCAGCCATACCTTCAAGGTATTGTGTATGTTAAGCATATAAAGGAGAATTGTCTATTTACAGTGTGTTTGTTACTATGGTACACAAGTATTTCAAAGCACACTATTGGGATCACCCTCCCAAGTTTAACAGAGCCTGAAGTGCAGTGCAGAAAGAGGTTTTTATTCAATCTCTCATTTGTTGGCCACTAACCTTGAAGATTCTTAAGCATAAGGTTGGTTTCCCTTTAGAGGGTTTCAAGGTTCTGCTAGAAAAAACACCAATAGACTGGCAACTCTACTAGGGAAAACTTTGAATCTCCAGTTGTAGATTTTCATATCACAAACTCAAGAATTTGGTGAATTTGAACATCTAGTTCAGATATTGAGAAGTTTTCAGATCTAGAAGAGGCTTTGCTGGAGCAAATTTAAAAGAATTTATGTGTGGCTCTAATGTTGGAGAAAACCAAGAATGAAAGAATTTTTTAAAGACATTTGTACTATTTGAAGCTTAGTCCTCTATGAAGAGAGGTTGTGACTCTGTCTAAAGAACCCGATGAAGATGTGAAGAAGGATTTAGATCTACAAAATATTTCTAGTTAGGAGGAGAATTTGCAGCAGTTGCAACATATCCGGGTATTTTTCATTGTTTGGTTTTCAAGAAAGATAAATTTGTATATAAAAACCATACTTGAAAGTCTTGAATTTTTTTAATTCCCTATTGAGTGAAACTAAGCACTAAGGGAATAGTAGTGTTTATTTTACATACTTTTGAGTTATAATTTGCAGTGTCTATTATGAAATGAAGTATGTAATATTTTTTAAGAAACTCATTTAGAAGATCTTAAGCATGTTGAGATATGAATTTTTATTGTAAAAGCTTAAGATCAAGTTGTAAAAGAAGTTCAACTTGCCCTGTGTAATTGCATAGTATGAAAAGGCTTGTAGAATTGTAAGAAAATGTATCATCAACCTATGCATCCATGTGTGGACCCAAATGTAACAATGCATAGTGTGTAGCCTCTGTCATGTAATAAAAGAGATTTCAGCATTGAAAGACATAGAGCCATAAATTTCAGTGGTATTTTGGGGTTTCCAAATGTCATACCATCTAAAATCAGGGAACACTTACCAACATTCAATGGTGAGAAGTCTAAATCAGCAAGTAGACATCTACAAGAATTTAATAATCTAATGGATGACTATGAAGTTGACCATGACGATGTGATCATGAGGTTGTTTGTTTAGTTTCTAAAAAGAGATGCAAGAGATTGGTTCTCTTATTTACCAACATGCTCTATCTATTCTTGGAGTGAGTTCAAAGCAGTGTTCATGGAGAAATTTGGTGAGAGAATCAATACTAGTTTTGTGCTAAATAAATTTATGAGCATTGAGAAAGAAGAGGATGAGCTAGTTCCTACATTTAATCAGAGATTTGCAAAAACATTGAGGGATATTCCTGAGGTTTTTAGACTAAGTGATGCGGTGTGTTTGGTTTTTAATTTGGGAGTTTTTGATAGTAAGATGAGCTATCTATTAAGAGATAAGGATGCTAAAACCTTGCATCAGCCTATGGTATGGCCATAAACATTGAAAACAACTAGAAATATGGAATGCACAAGGGTTGTTGGTCTACAAGTGTTTGCTTCCCTAAGGAACCAAGTGTTGATGAGAGGTGTAAGTTAGAAATTGAAAATGAATGTCATAACACTTACACCCCTATTGCTTCATCTTACATATCATTCCATAATGTTGATCACATAGAGCCCCAAATACATTGTCAAGAAGTTGCATGCATTTGTGATCATATGGTATATGTTCAAGACCTCTCTTACATAAGGAGACATGAAGGAGAACCATCATATGATCTCTATGAAAGATTTGTGAATACTCTATCTACAATTCCTTAGTGTCACAGACCTGAAAATTTAGAATGTATTGATTTATTTTATGAATCTTATAAACCAAGTTTGAGTGCTCTTCCAAAGGAGTTGAAACCTATTAAGTTTGACCAAGTGTTAGAATACTTTTCTCTTTTTGAAAATATTAGAGATGATCATCAATAAAATATCATGTTTTCAAGCTGTCATGATAATGATTTTGCTGCTCCATATGAGTTAAGAAATGAGATATCACATGAAGAAGAAGAGAGTAGAGCAAAGGTTAAAAATGCATACCTCAATGAGCATCCAAATAATATGGTGTATGCACCTATGGATTGCAAATTCATGAAGATTCAAATGTACTATATGATGTAGTTGATAAAGAGATGGAAAAAAAATTAGATATTTAGCATATCACACCATGTAATGGAACTACTAGTTGTTCTAGTGATGAGATCATAGAGAGTGTCCATCAATGGTCTTATGGTTCAGATGAATCTGGTGACTTGTTTGAAGATAAGAGGGATAATGAGACAATGTATTCATCATTAAGTATGCAAGAGCCATGTAAACTTGATTACAATATTTCCAAGGTTGAAAACTTTGTCAATGGTGAGCTTGGTGTCGCTGGGCTTGTTCATATACATTCAACTCATGAGGTTGATCATGATTATTGTTATTCTACTAGTCATAGCAGTGTGTATGAAGTAGAGTTGGAAAGATTTACATCATATAAGGATAACATTAGAAGGCAAGATGTTGATGACATGAGTTCACTCTCAAATGATCAAGTTATGCATTATTATGAGAATCTGAGTAATAGGATGCTACCATTTTCAATTGATAGTGCTATGGAGCTTAAAGAGCCTTCTAACCATGCTATCTTAGATTATGTGGATATGGAAGAAATTTTAGATATGTGCATTGAACAATCAGAGGATGAAATGAGAGATAGTATTGGTTGATTTGAGTTCATGGATGATTGTGATTATGCCTATGAAGAGGACACTAACTGTGGTGTTTCATAATATAATGATGATATGGAAGAGTTAGACTTGCATGCTAAGGAGGTAGAGGCTTTTATGTCAAAAATAAATGTAATGGAAAACACCTTATTTGATGAGCCTCTATCTTCATTAGAGATGAGAAGTGATGATCCTTATTGGTGCAGAGATAATCCACTCTTTGTTGGGAACTTTGATGATGTATCTGACCTAGGATTAGAGTGTGGCCTTGAGCAAACAAAGAAACACATTGATAAGCTCCTTGAGGGCACTTCCTATGAATGTTCTACATTTGATATAGATTTTTTAGGTAAGATTGAGTATCATGATTCCAACTACTTGGAAGAATATGAATACTTTCAATTTCCAGTTCACTTGGGAGGCATTTTGATGGAGCATGACAATAAGATGAAGAGAAAGGAATGGTATTTTCAATATGAACATGTTTCATGTGATGAATATAACACATATGTGTCATGTGATGATCAATATTTTTAGTTAGTGTCCAATTGTAGATTGCAAATTGACAAAATGAATGTTGACAGTGGAAAGTTGAGACATGTGGTAGTGGTAATCAATGACAATGCTAGTGACAGGGTTAGTTTGTGGGCAATTTAGGGTAGTGTTTTAAGACTTTTCTTAGTGTAGATAGTAGAGAATAGTGTGTTTGATAGAGGTAAGGATTGGTACTTCATTTTTGGGGGACCAAGGCCACCAAATGAAGTTTGAAAAATGAGTTCCAATACAACATAAAGAAGTAGTTTTAGAATGCCCAGTGATTCTGGCGCTTGGTCTACTCCCCAAAGATTTGGAATCTCACCATGCCAGCAAGGGGCATGCATCCTGAATTGGAGACACTGATGGAACCTGTAAAATTCCATGAAATTTTAAGTGCCCATGTTGAAAAGTTGATTTGCACACTTAGAAATGCCCCTGAAAATATCTACCCCAGTGACCTACTTTGGAGGGTCATAGTTTGAAGCCCATTTTCTTTCATGCCAAATCCCTTGGTGAGTGTATTCATTTGTCATATGTGAGCATGTATGTCTAATTTCAGCCTCCTGTGATGAGTTTTCATAGAGTTTTGAAAAGAAAAGTTGGAGGGTTCTAGGACTATTTTATTGTTTGCAAATTCTCAGGCCTACGAAGTGGCTTCTTTTTTGGGTAGATATTTCATAGCTGGATGATCGTCATGACAAATGGATTTCTTCTCTACATTCCCCCCATATTCATATGCTTCTTGGCCAAGTTTCAAAGCCTTGGGATGAAATTTGATATTTTTACTAGGTCAAAAGCAAATGCAATTTGCTTTGCTTTTACATTTGCATTTTTAGAATGTTTCAAGGAGGTCAAGATTGACCCTTAATATCTTGTGATGAATGTGGATTGAACGAAAGCCCTCTTGCACACATACTCAATGGACCTAATTAATCTAATGTTTCTAGTTGTAGCCTCCCAAGAGATGATTTGATTATTTTTCGAGGTGACTTGGTGAGCCCTAATTGGTTTTGGATAGGTACAGTTGTAGAAAAGTCTAAGTGAGCCACTTTGGCATTGAATATCTTGCACATCGAGATGAGTTATTCCAAGCCATTTATTGCACTAGATTATTGGGTGAAATGTCTACATACATATGCATTGTCATGGCTTGAGGAGGTTGTTTGACTGGTTTTCCAGGGTGATTCCATAGGCCATTGGACTGGTTTTGGTCATTGTGCAAATATGCTAAAAAGCATATTTTAATGACAAACCACTTTAGTTTTTCTTGACAAAAGCATGTAGAAGTAGTGTTAGGTTAGTTGAGCATGAAATTTGTTTCAAAATGAAAAAAAAAATAGTTTGGCTCACATGGGGACCCGACATGCTTTACACATTTGTGAAATTATAAGTGTTGCAATGGTCAAATGAGGTATGAGAATTCATCAGTAGAAGTTCCAAATGACTTCTAGTTTGCAATACGTCATTTCGTAGAAACTCTTGAGGATGGCATTCAACTATCTATGTAATAGTAAGTCACATATATTGAATATTGATTCAGAGCTTGCTATTGCTGTGAGTGAAATGTTACTAATTCTTGCCAAACATAGAATCTTGTAGATGAGAGGGGTTCTCAACATTTGGAGGTAGAGGCTCTTCACAAATCTCTTCTATCAAAGGATATGAAATTCTTCCATCAACTAGATGAAAGTGGTGTTTCACTTGTATTCCCATGGGATAAGGTCACAACACTATTTGACCTTGCTAAGTTTTTTGAACAACTGCATGATACTAAAAAAGAAAATCTTTTTACAAGCTAATATTGCTCAAGTTTCCTAATGGGATGGATGAAAAAATGATCAAATATTTATGTTTGTTTGGTAACATGAGGAGATGGTTAATTTTAGAATGGAAATTGGTATCAAAATCCCTCTATCTCACTGATGGAATAGAGAGGTCATATGTTGATAGTATTGTAGTTGCTCCAAGCACAATGTGATCAATGCAAGAAACTCAAGAACAAGGCTTTCATGATGAAAGGATTAATCGAAAATGAGCATTAGAACACATGCAAAGCACATTAAAATAGGGACCAGAGCATTTTGTAATGGAACAAATTGAACAACTTCAAATAGACAGAGTGTTTGTTGATACATCTTCCTCAACAACTATGGCATCTTCACATTTATGGCAGCACATATAATCTGGAGAATTCAATTAGGGAGTCTCTCAAGCAAAGAAGAGGTACCTCAAAGTTTAGCTATTGAAGGAAGACACAAATTGATATTAGACTAGCTTGAAAGTATATTTGCAGAGGTAGAGAGTACGTGTTCTACAATAAATAGTAGAGTTGAGCAAGATCCAATCATTAATTGAAGAAATAGATGGGAGTGATGAAATAATGATATAGGAAGAGCCTCACGTGAACCTAATTGGAAAGGAGACATAGTTATATGATGTTGAAAAGGAAAATATTTTATACAAATTGATCATGGTTAGGGTTTCCTTTTTACGAGGAGGCATAGCAGCTTTAGCATTAGTGGCTCATATTTGAAGTAAGATCTAATTAAGTACAAACTTGACTTGAGATGAACCTAGGGTGGATAAAAACATATGAATGCTCCACAATGTGGAAATAAAAACAACATTCGGCTTAGGGAAAAAGAAATAATTAAAATTGCACAGGGTGAATTGATGCAAAGAGATATTCTATTGACATTTCACTTGGAACTGATTTGCAGCTTTTCTCCAAAGGAGAAGGATCCATGGAATGAGGAAATGCATCTAGGGAACATTTTTGAAGCTGCTTGGCATATGGGTAAATTAACACTTTCTTACTTTACATAGAACAATTTGCACTCAAAGTGAAAGTGTAGTAAATTGTTTGAAGAAATTATTGTGGCATTGACATTCAATTTTCATTTACCTCAAGCACTTTGTGGAGAAGAGTAGTGGCAAGCTTGCATGAAAACATCATTCAATGCAACTAGAAATGTATCAATATTATTCGAGGAAATTTTGTTTGGTATTGGCATCCAAGGTTTTATTGTATTTGGGCTTGAACACATTATGGAGCAGAACAATGGCACCCTCTAGCTGCTCGTTGTGTTGGGATTTTGGCGAAGCAACATAGAAGGTTTCACTCTCAACGCTGCAAGCAAATGAACGTGTTACAAGAGGGATTCTTTACACGACATTAAAGTTGATGAATGTACTCTATGTATTCAGCCAACCATCGCCATGGAAAGATCTCATTCTCATAATTCTAAATGCAAAGGAAGATATGGTTGCATATTCACCACAATAAAACATTTGTTGGTGCAGCCAAAACACATGGAGGAGCCGCTAAGTGCGAAGAGGATCGTATCATCACTCATCTTTGATTTCTTTGTCTTCTCCCACATAACATTAGCAATAGTGTGATGGTATATCGCACATCATTGATTTGATTTATCTTCTCCTCATTCCATTGGAAATGCACGATATCTTATTCTTCCCTATCCCCTATCGTTGATTGATACCTCCTTTCTCTCTTTATATCTATGAAGTGCGATGAGAATAGTCAGATAAGTGATGGTGGTGGGCCCGTGGTAAGTATTAAAGGGGACACCGTTTAAGGTTTTAGCCATTACTTTTGACGGTGGGAGTAAATCAATGGAGATTGCATAGGTAAAAAGTGAGGTGCAGCTTGATCAAAATTAAAGACTTCATTAGGATGAAGTAAAATCTTAAATGTTGGGTAATATTTGTGTAAAGTTCAACAAAGCCATTCCATATAACATATCACCCATCGCTATTAATTTATTAATTTCTCACATCAAATTGGAGATGTACGGTGGTGTTCAATAAGTGTTGGAGTAAATAATGGTGAGGCCAACCCATGTGTAAATTTTGTTGGCATCATTGGGTAAAGTTTTGATGATGGAAAATAATGAAATGGTAAATTTCTGACTAAAATAAATCAAATCCTTTACAAATGTAAAATAATATTTTTCTTTGCTGGAGGTGAAATATGAAGTGAGGGTAGATTATTTTATTACTTGGTAGTGTAAAAATTAAATCCCCATGAGTAAATAAAATAATATTTTAAATGTTGGGCATTTAAATTGTAAACTCATGGGTGAACGACTTTCTATGACAATTTTAAATTTTAAAGTCTTCATAACGATTTTAAAATAGAAAATTTGAATGGGATTTCATGGGAATTTTGAGCCTTCAATGAATTGAAGTAAGACTTTAAAGTGTTGAAAACAAAATGTAAGTGCACAAATAAAATATTTTCACTGAGGGCTTCTATTCTTCTACAAAAAAAATATTTTTAGCTGCGGGTAAAGGTGAATGGAGATAAATGATGGTTTTGCATGGTAGGGAATATTTTTCTATTGCAGGGTAGTAGAATGATGAAGTGGAAAAAAAAATTGTTGGATGAGGCTTTACTTCAAGTGGTGGGTAGCTATTTATCTACGAGGCTAAGTTTTCCAGGTGTTTGCAGGAGATCTCCACTTAAGGTTTTGCATTTTCCTTTAAGTGTTTTTTTCTGCTCAATTTCTAGATGATGGTTATTTTGTAATTAAACGTAGAGAACATTTTGATGAGAATACAAAGCATTTTAGAGTCAAGTCTTAGGGTCTGAGTCTGTTATTATCTATGTAATTCTGATTGCAATGCTGGAAAAAATAAGACTGAATGGTGCAAGTTTGACACCATTTTACTCTCTTATGTAATGGTTTATCATATTATGAATAATATAATCAAGGTTATCTTATTTGTCTCTTTCAATTTTAGATGGATGTGTGGCTCTATTCTTGTTTATTAATTCAATTAAATAATGTAGGTGCTTGAATATGGCTGTAAACTTTTATTAAATTGTGTTGTAGTATCCTAGTAAGAAGTAAAGGTTAAGACACAATGTTGAAATAGTATAATGCCACATTTTAGAGCTTCATATAATGTCGAGTGTGAAAATTGTTATCAGATTATGTAGGTTTTTTAGTTGACTCTATTCCAAGGATGAGGCATTGATCTAAATGTGTTATTCATGTTACATTTCTTGGTTAATTTAGCAACTAATCATAATTTTATAATAAATTCACTTAGCAGTCATGTTATGGGTGTGTATGGAATTCAATGAATCATACCTCTCATGTTTAATGTGTACACTACCATGAACGTCAGCCATATCCTCAAGGTATTATGTTTGTTAAGCATATAAAGCATAATTATCTATTTATAGTGTGTTTGATACTGTGGCACACAAGTATCTAAAAGCACACTTTTGGGATCACCCTCCTAGGTTTAATAGAGTCTGAAGTGCATTTGAGAGAGTTTTTTATTCAATCTCCCATTTAGTGGCCACTAGCCTTGAAGATTCTTAAGCATAAGGGTTGGCTGCCCTTCAGAGGATTTCAAAGTTTTGCTAGAAAAAACACCAACAAAATCTAATTCCCTTCAATCCCTAACAAGGACTCATTTTCCACTAAAGGTGAATGGGTCTTGCTAGGTCCTTCTAGAAATCACTGAATCTAATCTTCAACTTCCAAATTTGTGCTCCTTACTTGCATTGTGAAATTCCTACTTTTGGATCTGGATCTGCTAATAATCTACAAGAAAAAATTTGAAGCTTGTTGGTAGATAGGGGTTTTCCTCAGTCAAACCCCTTGTTGGCAATTAAACCTTTGATTATGAATTAAAATATAAAACATGTAATTATGTCTACAATCCTAACCTTAATTGTGTCTAAGATTAAGATCCATAAGAATGTAAAGGATATTCTATCCAATTGTGTTAGAATAGAACCCTAAAATGAAACATGAACAAATGCAAATGACTCACTAAAGAAGCTCTCAAATCCCCTTAATAGGTCATAACTCTAAATATACCTCTCTTAAGAGTACAAGTAGGATAATTATAGAAGATGGAATCACTTAGGAAACAAGTCCTTAGCCTTGGTTGTATGTCTTTTGCATCTCCCAACACCTAGAATCCCTCATGATTCTCCTTAGGCATCTATAAACCTTCACTAATGCTTGATATTTGATAAAAAATAAGCTTGAAGACCTGTAATGTTGCTCCAAACTTCACTCTTACTTGCTTCTTGACAATGAATGCTTGATCTCATGAAAAGTTCCTTTCCTTCTTAGCTTGCTTAAAATATTTTAGGTGAAATTATGTAAAATAACCTTATATTTATACATAATTTGATAATTAACCCCGAAACTAAAATAATTATTGAGCCAACACCAAATCCAAGATTAAAAATTGTTAAAATTTTGATAAAATTAAATGTAAAAAGGGGTGTCCTATGTGAGGAGGACCCATTCGCCACTAAAGGCGAATGGGTGCTAGCACAACTTTCTAAGGCCTTGCTTTGGCAGGTTGAAAGAACATCAAAAATCCACCTCAAAAATGCATAGAAAAGGGGGGTCATATGTGGAAAGGACCCATTCACCACTAAAGGAAAATGGATCCTAGCACCACTTCTAGGACCTTGATTTTTCCAAATTAAATTTTATGCAATTTGATTATTGGGTATCCGGATAGATCCTTTAGAAGGTGTCATTAATAAGGCTTAAATTTGAATTAAAGGGGCTAATTAAGCTCAATTAACCACAATTAATTAATGAAAGCTTAGATAGGTGTGAAAGTGTAATACAACACTTTACAACACCATAAGTAAGGTACAATTTAAGTGCATTTTTCCAAAAAGGGCCCTAGATTCAATGTGAATGTGTATAATGCATTACAACATTAAATCAAGGCATAATTAAGTTTATTTCATATCAATTATTCCCAAATTAAGTGTGAAAAAGGGTTACCTTTTTTTACACTACATTTATTCCCCACTTTAGCTACTATATGATACTACATGAATATGCAAACTAAAGGAAATAACCACTATAAAAAAGATACTCATATGGATTCAATAGAGAAAATGAAGTCCCCATTGTAGTTACCTGCAAAACCACAATGTTAGGAACCACATCCTGCAACACAGATTCATTAGCTGCTCAAAAATCCTCTTATCAAACTTCTACAGATAATTGAATTTGAGGGTAGATGTATGCCCCCCTGATTCTACTTTCTTTATGGAGGTGGAATTAGGTTGAATACAAAACCTCATTGAATCACTTAGGTCATATCATATGATATTTCCAAGTACCATACCACATAGTGATAAACATTTGATGAGACCGAGAGTGGAATTACAAATCCAACGCAACAAATGATGTCAAAAATGCAATCCTCTAAGCCCTAATATGCTAATTTGAATGAACTTCCCTTTAAATGAATGAGCTTTATTTACTAGGGTTTTACTATATACTAATTAAAATGACATTTTTCACTATTCATTTGACATTTACCTTTTTGCAAATTACCTTGGTGAAGAGTGAGTGAAAATTTCTAGTCGAAGAGTCTATAAGCCCCCGAGATTGAACAAGGTTCATAACGATGCAACATAGGGCATTCTTTGACACACAATGAGTGAAGTTTTCTCTACTTTTTCATCATTTTCATGTATTTACTGGGTAAAAGCACAAAGTTGTGTCACACTTTTAGCCAACTTATCATCACAGCTGAATTTAAGTATTTCTAACTAAAAATCAATTTTGGTTATACATATGATCTAGTAAGATTCATTCTAGCTAAGTTAGATACTTCCACAACTTTTTTAACTAAAATTGTTGGCTAAAAATATATAGAGCACCACTTTGAGTATAATTTACCAAAAAAATAAAATTATTTGAAAAACTTGAAGTTCCAATAACTCCTACTAATGTAAATATTTTTTTAAATATAAAAAATACTCTTTGTAGATCCATAAGTGTAGTTTTCAAAAATATATTTATTTTAATAGTTTAATTATTTTTTATATTTTATTTTTTATTTTTACTAAAAAGTAGGTTATTAGCACAAAATATTAGGTTGATTACTATGCCAAGGAAACATACTAAAACTTATTAAAAAAATAAGAAAAAAATATGATGCACTAGATAAAAGAATCTATTTTAAGATGGTATAATTTTTTTCCATTTTAGATAAATATTTAATATGAAAGTTGTCTGATGAAAACAATTGTTTTTGATTCATGCACATTTTAATATTTATTTAAAAATATATATTTATCAAAATTGGAAAAAAAATATCCATGCACTAAAATTTCAAGTTAAATACACACAAAAAATTGAAAGAAAAAAAAAATTACTATAAAAAGTTTGCGTCCCATGCAACTTCATTTTTCAGCATTTTATCAAGAACTAAATTATAGTTTTAACTTATTAAAAACTAGTTTAAAATAATTTTTTTTTTTTTATTTTAAATAAAAACATAAAATATACTAAAAAATACATATTTTACTAGTTTACATTATTTCAAAATTCAAAACATATATGCCACTTTTTAGTGATTCAAGTTTAAAAATTGGATCAGCGTTGGTCGTTTCCTTTATAAAGTGTGACACAGCTTAGTGTTTTTACCCTACTGTATTTTTTTATGTAATTATAGTAATTTTAGGACCCTGGAAAAGATTAGTGCAAAGCATCCCTCTTTGTCATAAAGTGTCCCACTTTGGCGCAAAGTGTCCTAGAATAGCTAAAGTGTCCAAGATTGCCTATCTAGAAATGGCCTAGGTGTCCATATTATCCAAAAAGAATCTTACAACAACTTTAGTGATATTGATTTCTTGATTTAGGACTTATTTCCTATATTTTTCTTTTTAGGTTCCTCCCTAAGCCTGACAACACTTAGGAGGGAGATATTTTTGTTTCCTTCGTGAATCAGTTACATGGCTATCAAAGGAGGACATTGAGTTACTTCAAGAGGTTGGATTATCTTAGGTGTACCTCATGCCACCGATGAGGTACCATGATGGTATGTTGCTAGCCCTGGTGGAGAGATGGGATTCAAATTCATGTACCTTTTATCTTCCCATCGAGGAGATGATAATGACCCTTAATGACATACATTGCATCCTATCGATTCCCATCCAAGGCGAGCATGTATGAATTGCACGTGACAGATCCTATGTACAGATGAGAGATGATATCTTTTATTTTCTAGAGTTTCCTATCCATCATTTGAGAATTGGACCATGCATTGAGCTTAAATGGCTCCTGAATTCATGATCATGACTGTAGCACTTACATTAGCACCAAATGGTTGAGGGGCGCATTTAGATGGTGGTCTTGTTCATATGATTAGGAGCATGGAGGGGAAGATGACCTCCTATGCCTAGGGATGCAACATGCTCACCCATCTCTATTATGGTCTCAGTTGATTTGTATTCTAAGAGCTCCACAAATCATACATTGTACACTCCTACAAATTTGGTGCTTTGAGCATATCACATGTATGAGGTCAAAAGGATTTCCCCTCATAGAATCCCTAGGTGAGTCGAGGGTCTTCAGCTATTCACTCTGATGACCATGGAAGGAGGGAGATTTTCTATATTGGTGGATTAGATTTGACCGAATGGATGAGGATGACATCTGTTGGAGACAATATCAGTGGATTCCCCAATGTACAGATGACAAGCATGAGTTGCATAGGCTACAGATGGACCGATTTATTTTAGGTAGACATGGTTACATAGTCATACCCTTCTACTATGATTGTGTGATGAAGTAGTTTGGTCACATCCAAGTACCACCATGATCCAGATCGATGTACTGATGATCAGCACAAAGTACCACTAGACCTGGGGACAGTCATTGTCCTACTAGTGATGATGTACACTTTAGCAACTTAGAGGGCAAGGACAATGACCTACCCCCAATCTTTAAGGTCAATGACGTAGGTACCACTCAGACTTACAAGGAGTGGTGGGTTATAGCTAGTCCAACAATAGTCTTCCCTCTGTACCATCTAGTGGGTTTTTCCGAACCTCTTCCAGGTTGTAGAGAGGGTAGAGACAATGATTAGATAGATGCAGATATAGATGAGGATGACACCATGTCTGAAATATTTCTATGTTTAGATGAGGAGGATGAGGAGGATGAGGATTATGAGGAGGAGGATTTGGAGGAGGAGGATGAGGAGGAGGAGACCCATTCTATGAGTGAGGATATCACCAAGGCTGAGGAGGATCCAGTTGCCCTGATAGGGGAGAGATACCACCTACTAGGCTCATTAGATCACATTTTGTAGCCAGGCCAAAGATCCACATACATGGGAATGGGGAAGCCAGTAGGAGTAGACCACCCACACCTCTATCATAAAGGGGGACCACCGTTGTATGATCAAACCCCAACTGGAAGACTAGGGATCTAGGTGATGCTTTGATGTTTAAATTATTTATTTGTTCATGTGTGTTTTATACATCCACTTTATATATGATTATGATGTTTACTAATATTATTATGATTTCTATTTTGCAAAATCCACGTGAGAAGTGGTGCAAGCTCTATCAACGAGTGATTATGGCATTAGAGCACTCGTTGGGTGTCGAGGATGATATACTCTATAAGTACATGCCCCCACCTTCTGTGGGATCACATGCAGACCTCTTTGAGTTAGTGGTAAGATTAGGTGCAGTGTACGAGAGAGCCATGAGTTGTGTCAACCAGCTTCAAGCAGAGCTTTACAATAGTCCTAGCCTCTCAAGTTTCTACCAACAGTAGGACAGAGAGTGACCTACGAGCAGAGATCTCGACGCTTTGAGAGGAGCTTGCAAGGTTATAGGAAGATAGTGATCACAGAGATCAAGATCATGTCAAGGCACTCATGCAGGAGGCCAAATAATCTGGATTATTGGAGGGCCTATGGTTAAACTTGAGCAGGTCACGATCACATACTTCTTTATCATGATGATCACGAAGATCACCAACCCCTGAGGGATTTGGTAGTCACAGACCCTATTAGCATTGTATTCAGTGATGCACATGTACCTAAACTTTTGTTCATATCTATATATATGATCATTTATGTTTTTTTTTTTTTTATGATCTTGTGTTGAATTAAATGTCAATGTGATTTATCAAATATCCTTTGTAAGAATATCTTAATAAATGTCTCCATGATTTAATGTTTTATGTGATCTAATTAAACCACTTACATTTTATATTAGATGCTACATTGTGATGAAGTATGTTGTTAACTTAAATGTATCTATGATCTAATAACATTAAATGCACTTATAAGGATTTAAATTAACATAACACACAAGATTTTGAATAGTATCAGAACTAAAGTAATAAATCAAAGAATTTGAATAATTACCCTAGAATCTAAGATACACACTTGTTATCATGTATCAAAGAAGAAAGCAATGTGAGATAAAATAGAAATTATCCACTTAATCTAACAACATTGCCCTAATACACTATTCAAAAAAGGAAGTACTAAATGTAATACCGACAAAAATGCACAAAATTTATAACTTCTTTTAGAGGTGTACCATCCATTTCTATTAATGTGTAGGTTCTTGACTCATAGTTTTTGTTGATAATGTAAGGTCCTAACCAATTAGGGCTGAATTTTTCTTTTTCATTTAGAGGAGCATTGACATTGATTTTCATATAACACTAGGTTTCCTTTATTAAATTCCAAGAATGACATTATCATTATAATCGTATTGTCTTTTCTAGGAATAAGCTTGCTAATGTTCAAGAGAATTTATATGATGTTCATCCAACATCTCAATTTGATGTAGTCATTGCTCTTTGTAAGTAGTGTCATCAATGAGCCCTTTAAGAGCAATTTGCAAGGAAGGAATTTCTAACTCTAAGGGTATTATTGCTTCAGCACCATAAACCAAGTTATACAAAGTATTTCTAGTAGATTTTATAACACTTGTACAGTAAGCCCATAATACATAAGTTAATTGTGTATGTCAATCTTTATTATGTTGACTTACTATTTTTCACATAATTTGTTCAATAGTCTTGTTAGTTTCTTTTGCTTGTCCATTTGATTGTGGATAGTATGGTGTTGAAAAACGATGTTGAATATTTTGTGTTTCCAAAAATTTCTTCACTTTGTTGTTTTTAAACAGAGTTCCATTATCTAAAACTAATGTGGAGAGAAGACCAAAGTAAGCAATAATATTTTCTAATATAAAATGATATATTGTATCAGTTGTTGTGCAATGAAGGGGGATAGATTCTACCCATTTCGTGAAGTAATCATTTGTACAGTAATGATAAATTTATCTCCAATAGAAGAAGGGGGTGATATCTTCCCAATAAGGTCCAAACCCAAAACCCAAAATGGCCAAATAGGAACTTGAGCATGAAGTTCAGAGGTAGGGGGATGAATCAAATTATTGTATTCTTGACATTTATGGCATTTCTTCATGTACTAAAAATAATCTTGTTTCGTTTATCTCCAATAATATCTTATACGAACCAATTTTTGAACTAACCATCTTCCTCTTAAATGCCCCCCAGAAGCACTTGCACGGGCTTCTTCAAGTGCTATGAGGATTTCGGATTGTTTAAGACATCTAAGTAAGAGGCTATTAAATGATCTTCTATATAGAATGTCTAAAAGGATTATGTATTTAGATGCATGTTGTTGAAGACAAGCTTGAGTGTTCTTAGTTGTAGGCTTGGGAAAGGTACCATCTTTTAAATAGCTGAATATCATTATATACCATTCACTAGAGTTGTATGTATCTATTGATAACACTTTGTTTCTTTTATCATCTATTAATGGTTTAGGAATCATTTGAACTTAAATGTGAAGTCAATGAGAGGATCATATAGAGATACAAGGGAAGTGGTGCTTTCCATTGCATCTGCATGTCGATTGTCCTTTGGCGGTATGTTGTTGATTACATATGATTCAAATTTATCTACTAATTTCATCATGAGGTCTCTATATCGAACAAGCTTATCATGCTTTGCCTAATATGTACCATTTATTTGTTTAATAATTAAGAGTGAATCACCAAATATAGAAATGTGTTTTACTTTTAATGCTAATGAGGCACGTATACCAGCTATTAGATCCTCATACTCCATAGTATTATTTGTACATAGGAAGTTTAAGCGGAATGATAAGGGAATAAGCTTACTTGAAGGAGGAATTAATATAACTCCTGCCCTAGAGCCAGTTTGACACTTAGAACCATTGAAGTACAATTCCCATGTTTCTTTGTCATTTTGAACAGTCAACACATTCTCATCGGGGAATGAGTCTGAGTCTATATTGGGTAGCACTAGGGGAGAAGGAGCATCAACTAATTGATCGGTCAAGGCCTATCCTTTAATTTATTTTTGTGAAACAAACTTAAGGTCAAATTTAGTTAACATAACCCACTTAGCTAAGCATCCTGATAGATATGTTTTAGTGAAAATTTGTTTTAAAGGATCATTGGCATGACATGGATTTCAGCATTCAGTAAATAATGTCTCAATTTACTAGTAGCAAATACAAGAGCTAAATATTGTTTCTCTATCATCATGTATCGTGTCCCATAATTAATCAGAGTACGACTAATGCAATAAATAGGATCTTCCTTACTCTTGTCATCTTGTTGACCCAATAATGCCCCAAGAACATGGGTCGGTGTTGTTGTACAAAGGATAAATGGCTTGTCCTGCATAGCAGGTTGTAAAATAGGTGGAGTAGCAAGAAATTCTTTCAAACTCTCAACAACCTACTTACAATCTTCATTCCAATTAAACTAAACCTGTTTCTTAAGGAGTTGTGTGAAAGGTAACATTTGATCTACTAAGGATGCTACAAAATGATGAATAGCCTAAATTCTTCCTTATAAAGTACGCAGTTGAGAACTATTTCTATGAGGTGGCATGTTCACTATAGCATCGATTTTCTTCTTGTTCACCTCAATGCCTCTATGAGATATGATAAAACCTAAAAGTATTCCACTATCTACACCAAAGACACACTTTTACAGATTCAATCAAATGTTGTATTTTTGCATTCGCTCGAAGATCTTTCAAAGAACATTTACATGGTCTTGTCGAGCTAAAGATTTGGCTAGAATATCAACATAATCTTCCAAAATCTTATGTATGTAATCTTGAAATATTAATGTCATAAATTGTTGATATGTTGCACCCACATTCTTTAATCCAAGCAACATCACTACCCAGCAAAATGTTCCCCAAGCTATAGTAAAAGTTGTCTTGTATTGATCTTGAGGGTTGAAATAGATTTGATTATATCTAGAAAATCAATCCATGAACAACAACAAAGCATGTCCCGCAATTGAGTCTACTATCATGTCAATATTAGGAAGAGGAAAGTCATCTTTTAAAGATTCTTTATCAAAATCCCAAAATTTCATACACATCCTAATACGATTATCAGGTTTCACAACTACGACAATATTCAAAATTCAATGGGAATAATCAATAGGTCAGATGAATCTGGCTACAAGAAGTTTCTCAATTTGGGTCTTAACCAATAAAGCTATCTTAGTATTCATCTTTCCTATTTTCTGCCGCACTGGTTTAGCATCCTTTGCAAGGACTATGTTGTGTGTTACAATCTTGGCATCAATTCTCTACATGTCTAAATAAGTCCAAGTGAAGATTTTGGGAAAGTCATGAAGAATGATTGCATGATCTTCTTGTTAATCTTCATCAAGGAACTTCCCTATTTGAATTAGTTTTTCCTTGTTATTTATATCCATTGGTATATTGATTGTATCTCCCAAAGGAAGTGTGATTTTTTTTTACATTTCAAGATTATACTCTTCTTTTTTCTTGTCACTTTCATTGATTTCCTTTTCTTCATCTGCAAGTGTTTAGTACTAAACATAGCACATATAACCTATTTCTTTTTATGAGGAGTGCATGACTTGTCATAAACTCCTAACATTTATTTCAAAGCTTCATCATCCTCAAAGTATTCCAAAGATTCATGACAAGTTGTATCAATCAACTCAAGATGCTTCAAGGTGAGAGCTGGTTTATTAGGGTTACACATGAGAGTGTATATGTTGAGTGAATGTCTTTTTGTTGCTTGCATTATTTCAAAAGGGAAATACCCCAAACCACTTTTTGTTTCTTGTGTGTTAGGCTCTATAGGAATACAAATTCCTTGTTCTTTCTTTCCACATCCTTTTTTACTATAACCAAGTTGTTTCACGAACACATAACCTTTCCCATAAAGTCTTTCCTTTTCTTTCAGGTTTGGTTGTTGTTGATAATCTATTTTATTAAAAAAAAATTGTATAAACGGTGTCTTCTTCTAGAGTGGATCAGTTAGATGCTTGTGAAATTTCTATTGAATTATGTGTTGACATTACCATTGGTTGCTTTTGCTTTTTAGTTTCTTTTGTTGTAATCTTATATTCTCCCATGAATTTTGGTGTGAAATATAAGGAACCCTAATCATCTTCCAGTAACTTAGTTCATCAAAATCCATCTCATGTTCTTCCTCCTTTATAACTTCCCTTTTTGTATCTAATTCTAGTGTTTTTGAAGGATCTCATCCTTTTTTCTTAGCAATCAAACAACTTTCATGTTTAGGATTAGCTTTTAGTATGTAAACCTTGTTGTTATAGACATACTTCATGACATGATGCAAAGTAGAAGGCAGTCCATTCATTTCATGAATCCAAGGTCTTCCTAGGAGGAGATTATAAGAAGATCCTCAAGCATAATATGGACCAAATTTTGTAATGTGACTTTTCCAACTTTAGTAGGTAATGTGATAACTCCAAGCGGTTGTTTGTCTATATTATCCAATCCATGGATAAATAAGGAATTAGGGTTAATGCTATTTTTACTCATATTAATATTTTCCAAAATCTCACACTACACATATTCAAGGTTGAACCATTGTCAACAAGGGTTTGCTTTATCACAATTTGATTAACCTAGACTATTATATTGAAGGATTCATGTTTTTTTAGAATTTCTAAGGTAACTCACTCTAGTGAAAAAAAATATCTAAGTTCATCTCATTCATTCCTTGGACTAGTGCAGCCACATCATTGTAACTAGTGTTAGGAGGAACCATGACTTGTTGCAAGGTTGTTTTAAGCATGTTATGATAGCGAGGTGATGTTTTAATAAGTTCCCATAGGGGTATCTTAGCAGGAGTAATCTTAAGTTGTTCAACAAGATTGTATTCCTTTCCATTTCTCACGGGTAAACAAGCAGCACTAGGTAAGATAGGTTTAGGCAAGGGTAATGAGACGGGAGTTGTTTGGTGTTGCCTATTGTTCCTTGTATTGTAGGTATGCACAACGATATTATAACCCATTTGTTGTGAAGCATCACCATCATCAAATGAAGTATTATTTTTCAGTGGTTCCATGATAAGCATGGGTTTTTTTTTAACTTGAGGTTTTTGTTAAGGAGGGTAAATTATAAGTCGTGGTGTGATTGTGTTAATGTCTTTGTGTCTTTGTTTATCATGACAAGCCTTAGTGGATGAACTTTGTGAGATGAACTACTCAAGGGATTCACCTAACATGTTGAAGTCATCACTATTGAAAGGCTTGAGGAATAGATTAAATTTAAACAGAAAATTTGACACAACTATGCTTTTCCTAAGGGTCTTGTTTGATATTTTTGTTCTTTTTGTCTTTTGTTTTTGTTTTCTAATGAATGAAAAATGTAAACTAACTTTTCTATTGATGCAATAATGCTGAAAATGCAGAATTTTAATGCTACCTTTAACTAAAATGTGCAATAAATTTATTTCCCAATGTTGCCAAATCTCTCTAAATACACAAGAATTTAAATACAAAGACAATCTATTTCAAACTATTTATTTTCAGATCTCAGAACAAAGGAAAAAATGCTTATGATAAATTAGAAACAACTCATAATTTATGTTGTCACAAGGTGCACATGGACTCATTCACCACCAAAGGAAAATGGGTCCCAATCTAGTTAATTGTAGAGAATAGAAAGGCACATAAAACACTAGAAAACACCCAAAAGACTTGTTGATCAAGGTGTATAGGGACTCATTCACCACTAAAGGTGAATGGGTCCTAGTTTTAGGGTTTTCTAAGTTTGATTTAAGTTTTTATGAGTCTTTCCTATGTATTTGTTGTCTCATATCTGCATAAGTTAATTCTATAACATATTTTCTAAATATGAAGTCTCTAAATGAAACTTCTACTAAGGTTAAATTATGAATAATTTGACTAAATCTAGAATACAATTTAAATCCAAATATTTGAATGATGATTTCAATGTAAATAAGACACGACAATAAATCAAATCTCAAGGAATTTTTCTACTTTTTTATGAATATAAGCAATGCAAACATGCAATGTTATGCTAAATGCAATGTTCACTAATGCACAATGAAGAAACCCTAAATACAATGTAAAATCTAATGCAAACTAGGATCTAGGGTTTGAATGCACTTCAAATTAGAAATTAAGATGTTCAAAAGGGGTTAGGTTCACCAAAATGAAACATAGAAATAGAGACACTATGATATCTAATCCTGTTTATCTAGTTAGGGTTTCATTCAAAATATGAGATCCAAGAATCTTGAAGAAATTGTCAACCCAAGAGGTGAATTAAGTCAAGATTTAGGGATCTTACAACCTTTCCTTTATGCAAGGATGGGGTGGTGAGCCAAATCACAATTTGGGGAGAAGAAATTGAACTAACAAGAAAACCCTAGTTCTAGGTCTAACACATATAGTGTGTGAATCAAACATAAGATAGAAAGAAACTATAACTTTTCTAGCAAACAAGGAGTAGATAATGTTATGCACGTGGTCAAATCCTACTATTCTGAAGTGCTAACTAGGACTCATTCACCACCAAAGAAGAATGTGTCCTAGTAGGCCTGTCTGAGGAGCTTTGAATCTGAAACAAAAGCTTGTACAATGCAAAATATACTACCCTTCAAGCCCTAACAGAGACTCATTCACCACTAAAGGTGAATGGGTCTTGCTAGGTCCTTCCAGAAAATCTCTAAATATGATCTTCAACTTCCAGGTTTGCACTCCTTCCTTGCACTATGAAATTCCCGATTTCTTATTTGGATCTACTAATATTCTGCAAGACAAATTTTGAAGCTTGTTCGTGGATAGGAGTTTGCCTTAGTCAAACCCCTTGTTGGTAATAAAATCTTTGATGATGAATAAAAATCTAAAACATGTAATTGTGTGTGCAATCCTAACCTTAATTATGTTTAAGATTATGATCCATAAGAATGTGAAGGAAATTGTATCAAATTGTGTTAGAATAGAACCTTAAAATGAAACATGAACAAATGCAAATGACTCACTAAAGAAGACCTCAAATCCCCTTAATAAGCCATAAATCTGAATATACCTCTCTTTAGGCTAGAAGGAGGATGATTATAGAAGATGAAATCACTTAGGAAACAAGTCCTTAGGCTTGGTTGTATGTTTTTTGCATCTCCCAACACTTAGAATCCCTCATGATTCTCCATAGGCATCTATCATCAACCTTCGCTAATGCTTGATCTTTGACACAAAATGAGCTTGAAGACCTGCAATGCTGCTCCAAACTTCACTCTTGCTTGTTTCCTGACAAGAAATGTTTGATCTCATGAAAAATTCATTTTGCTTCTTAGCTTGCTTAAAATATTCTAGGTGAAATTATATAAAATAACCTTATATTTATACATAATTTGATAATTAACCCCGAAACTCAAATAATCTAGGCTGACACTAGATCTAGGATTGAAAATTATTAAAATTCCACCAAAATTAAATGTAAAAGTGGGTTTACTATTTGAGGAGGACCCATTCACCACTAAAGGCGAATGGGACCTAGCACAAATTTCTAGGACCTTGCTTCGACGGGTTGAAAGAACATCAAAAAACCACCTTAAAACTGCATAGAAAGGGGGGTCCTATATGGAGAGGACCCATTCGCCACTAAAAGTGAATGGTTCCTAGCACCATTTTCTAGGACCTTGATTTTACCAAATTAAATGTTATGCAATTTGATTATTGGGTGTCGGCATAGATCCTTTAGAAGGTGTCATTAATAAGGCTTGAACTTGAATTAAAGGGGCTAATTAAGATCAATTAACCACATTTAATTAATGAAACCCTAGATAAGTGTGAAAGTGTAATGCAACACTTTACAACGCCATGAATAAGGTACAATTTAAGTACTTTTTATTAAAAAGGGCCCTAGATTCAATGTGAATGTGTACAACACATTACAACATTAAATCAAGGCATAATTTTAAGTTAATTTTTATCAATTATTCCCAAATTAAGTGTGAAAAGCTTCACTTTTTCAGACACTACAACATCATTAATAAGCTTACTTAAGAGTTAGTTTCCTAGGTGGCATTCTAGAAACTTGTATTTAATAGGACCATATCTCATTAATTAGAATGTAGTTATCTAGGAATTTAATATTTCTCTCATACATTTATAATTATGCATTAGGAATTTAGAGTTTGCAACCAAGGTTGTTATCCAACCCCCTCTCACCTTACCTATATAAGCAAGCCTCTTGTACATTTATAAATCATCTCATGAGTTTTGTCTCAATACATTCAAGATCATCATTTGATCAAGTTGTCTTCTTGCTCATGTTGCAACACTTCCTTATTCATGTGGATGGTGTTCTTCCTTGTTGATTCTTTGAAGTGTTGCTAGCTTCATTTGGGATATTGTTCATATTTCCAGCATGGTACCAGAGCATACGCCATAGGAGATCCATTTCATATCAGGAAGTTGAGTTGACGAGACTATCACAGGCTGAAGGTTTTCATGAAAGGCTAGTTGTTCTCATCTAAGAAACAACTAATTTCTAAGGAACTTTAGGTCATATATGACCCCACCATTGTGTTCAGAAGGTCCAAAAACCTAAGGAACACCTACCCATTCATCAAAATTTGACTTTGTCATACAAAGGCCATTAGAGGTTTTTTGCAACAATATTGGAAGGGTATCGTATGGATTGTACAAGTTGCAAGAAAAAAATTTCTCCCCCTTATTGTAGAAAAAAATATACTCTTTGGTCAACATCATATTAAATAATTCATATTTTCAGGTAAAAAAATTTTTTGGTGATTTTTCAAAAAATTGGTGGACTATCTTAAATTTAACACCAAATGACCATCACATAAGCCCCACCATATCTTATTAAGGCATTTTTCTTAAAATCGCCATAACTTTTGATTCGAGTGTCAGATTTTCACAAATAAGATATTGTTGGAAAGCTAGTTCTGAGGACTATCTACTGGTGTAGGAATATTTATTAGATTTTATTCCTATAATATTTTATCACAACTTGAAGTAAGTGCCTCCTTTTGGACTCCTGAGCTCATATCTTTTCACCATTTTGTCGAATTCTAAAGAGTCTAGCAACATTACAAAGGTGATTCAGAGCTCTATCATTTTTCCTATCTATTTTTCTCAGATTTAGCACTAGGTCTATTCTATTGAGTTTTTTGCAATTTGATACATTTACTTCATAACTTGGACATACTACAATTTGGAGATGGTCTATTTTCATTGGGAGGCTTCATTTTCAGTTGTGCATCATATTTAGAAGTTTCTATTTGATATTGAAGGTCATGTCTTTGTAATATTAGATATATATCATAGTTCATTATGGGGTTTTCATATTATCCTTCTATGATTATGTTGCAAAAGGGGAACTATAAACAATGGTGAGATGACATCATAAACTATCTCCAATCACTTTAGTTGTTGCCACATTTATATGGTATTGTTCCCCATCTAGGCCAAGGTATTCAAAAAAATTTGTGGATTTGTAGCAGATATAATATCTTAAACTTCATTACAATGCATGTTGATGAAAATTTGAAAGCTATTGATCATTGTGATTGTCCTCATATCTTTGGACTAAGATTTGGGAGATATTTGGAGATCGTAATACTCCACCATTCCCCAATTATCATGATTTAGATGTACCTCTTCATTCTTCAAATAGGATACCCTATGATGATATTGCTATGTAGGAGCTTATAGATTTGGAATGCTTTGAATCTTTAGATGAGGATGTCAAGAGTTCTTCAAATGCTTCTTCTCCATCAGAGACAATTGATGTACCTTCACTTTCATTGATTCTTTATCCATAGTCATTGATTGAGGCTTCGATCATTCCTATTCATCAAGACATATTCAGTTTTCTAGACTTGGGATCATAGGATCACTTTGTTTCAGGTATTGCTACTTGGCTACTTGTATAGGTTTGGAGGAAATTCTTGAGGGGATATCTGATCTCCTCTATGTAGATTCTACTTTGGAGGGTTTTCTTGAGTCTCTGTATTCCATTGTTTCAACCTTGATTGGGGATCCTAATCTTGGTGAGACTACCTTGGAGGCATTTGATTCCTTTTCAAAGATTTCATATATAAGGCTTCTTCCCTCCCATTTCATCATGGAGTTGGAGTTTCTTCAGCATCTACCATTTGATTTTCTTCTTCCTAGAGGGAGACATGTGGTTTGTCATCACTAGAAACTCTTTTGGCTTCAGAATTCTTAGTAGTTTTGAGGACACTTCATTCAAGGGGGGCAATCTAGTTGTCTATTCCTTCAATGGAGGGACCATTGTATTTTCTTTACATCTTATTCAACATCAATTTTTGCATAGTCTTGGTTTGTCACCTTCTTCATTGATTGGGCATGTACCTAATTTAATTGTGGAATCTTCATCTTCCTTGGGAAAGGAGACACATGAATAGTTTTTAGATACACCATCATCGTACACATTCATATTTTCTTCCTTCAATTCCTATCTAGAATGGGAAGCATCCTTGCATTTGTACTTGGTTTTGTTTTTTACGAAAGGGAGACAAGTTGTTTGTTGAAATTGGATCATGTTTTGTCTTTAGGAACTTACCATTTTTGTAGGTGATTACATGTTCTAGGGGGGATATATAGTCTCTATTTCCCTCTTATGGGGGGCTATTGATTATTGTATTCTTGTGATGGATGTTGCTCTTGGGGGTATTTATATTGAGACCTCCATACATCACTTGTACATGATTAGAATTAGATTTTTCATTATATCTCTTTTTTGGGGAGGAGTTTTGTCGAATGAGGTTTTCTCCTTTTCTCTATTTGTAAGAGATTGCATTTTTATTTGTACATGGGCACCTAACATGTCCTAGTAGTTGGAACCCATCATATTGCATCATTTGCATAATAACTACACTCCCAAGTTACACTTATAGGGGGGTGTTGTGTGAATGGGGCTATTTCCTAACTAGATATTAGTGAAGACCTATTCACATCATTAATAAGTTTACTTAGGAGTTAGTTTCCTAGGTGGCATTCTAGAAACTAGTATTTAATGGGACTAGATCTCATTAATTAGCTTGTAGTAAGCTAGGCATTTAATATTTCTCTCATGCATTTATAATTATGCATTAGGCATTTAATGTTTGCAAACAAGGTTGTTATCCAACCTCCTCTCACATTTCCTATATAAGTAAGGCTCTTGTACAATTGTGAATCATCTCATGAGTTCTATCTCAATACATTCAAGATCATCATTTGATCAAGTTGTCTTCTTGCTCATGTTGCAACACTTTTTTATTCATGTGGATGGTGTTCTTCTTCATTGATCTTTTGAAGTTTGGCCAGCTTCATTTTGGTTATTGTTCATATTTCCAACAATAATATCATATATTTAGACAATAGGCTACTTATAGTGTGAGATGTGAGCATGAAACAAGTCTCACACCTACAAGCCACTGTCGAATTGTCAGAAAACAATTTTCAGCTACTATTTAATAGTAAATTAGCTACCATTTAATAGTAAAATCTTCCAAAATATCATGTGAAAGCCTCCAAAATAGCACATATCATTTGAAATTCACATAGATACTAATTTTCCAACTAGATGGGAACATTCTATTTTAATTTTTAGTTAATTTTAAAAGATCTAGATTTGTCTTAGTGGAAAAAATTTAGAATAAGTTTATTTCATTCCATTATTTAGCACTAATTATTAATTGTTTAATCTATACACACCCATGCACAAACACTACTCTCTAGAAAGTTAGTGTACTTATATCAACATAATCATTGAACCTCCTTTAGGTACAAGTGCTAATTACATAAATTTCATTGATTACTACATAGATCATTTAGATAATAAATAAAGCTTCCTCAAAAGTAGATGAAAGACTCAACTTGATGATGAAATGACAAAACAAGGCACTAGAGGACAGCAATGCATAAAGATGACACCGGTGCTTATATGAGACACTATTTTGAGTGTTTAGGTTTTTAGGTCTAGTGGTGGAGTCCATTTTTGGCACTATAGTCCTATTCTAGCACTAGAGTCCTTATCAAGCACTAGATTCCTTCCCAAGAACTATAGTCTTGTTCTAGCACTAAATTGCTAACAAGTGAGAAAACCAAAGCTAGTATTTGGTCCCCATAATATACCAAAAACTTAGTAACTACAAGGATGTAACCCTAACAAAAGAAAAACACCAAAATAATGAAAATAATTAGCAAACCATGGAGTTCATAGACACTCTATCTTACCTTACACAAGTCCATGAAGGAGAACACTACCAAGGAATAGTGAGGCCATAAGGGGCTCACTCAAAAGGCCAATGGAACTAGGTGTGAAGGGAAAGGTGTTTCACACTTCCCAACCCCACCAGGACCACTTAGACAACCATAAACAACCCCTCAATGAGGCATTTCTTAATGACATGGTAGACACACAATCACAAGAATATTCTTGGAGTTTTCCAATGGTTTCATTTCATGCTTTCTAAACCAAAAGTTCAATTGAAAGCCCAAATTAAAATTTATCTATATTTGTTTTATCAAAAATAACATAAAAATCTTAATGAGCATTAAGGATAGAATGCACATGCTTAGCTCAAACATGGAGTCACATGATTTTTTTTATATCAATATACCACTTATCTGGCATAATTAAATTACATCCACTAGTAAAGTCCAATCATTATTTTGTATAATAATACAATGACGCAAATGTTCATCAACACACCTTTTAACAATATTTTATAATAAATAAATCACTAAAATCATAACCTTTATCACTTGATCACAATTTTGGAGCTCCTTCAAAGATCATCGATCCCCAATAGTAGTTTCAAAACCACCCAACCATGTGGTACCCTTAGGTCCACTCCTATCATGTTAGGAGATAGTCACATAGGCCACAAGCAAACACTCACACCAAACACATTGGGATAAGTCTACACACACTCCATACATAGAGCATACACACATTATACATGGAAAAAAAATTGATAACTCAAACAAAATCACATGACAGATCAAATACAAGTCCTCATTAGGCACTATAATGATGAAAATTTTACCCCCTTGGAAATGGTACAAATTCGCTTAATTTGGGGATAATTAATGATAAATTGGACTTGATATCACTTTGGTCTAGTGTTGTGATGTGTTTTACACATCCACATTAGGTTTTGGGTCCTTTTAAAGCTAAATAAACCTAACCTTTCCTTAATTTAGTGTTGTAAAGTGTATTTATTTACACCTTCACATTAAATTTAGGAGGCTTGTAAACTGAATGGACCTAATATAGTGTTGGAATGTGTTTTACACATTCACGTGGGATTTAGGGCCCTTTTGAGCTCAATAGACCCAATTTTTCCATAATTTAATGTTGTAAATTATATTTCTTTACACTTTGACATTGAATTTTGGGCCCCCTTGCATTTATAACCTTTATATCATCATTAATAGGCCCCTAAGACCCTATATTATGCATCCCAAGGAATATTTTAACTGAAAACCTAACAAGATCAACAAGATCAACCTAACAAATAAACTTAATTTACACACTCCCTAACACTTTAGCAATCAAAATAGGCCCTGTGGGACCCATACGACACCTTGGGCATATGAGTCCCATCTAAGTGGGACCCATAGTAGTGAGTCCCATTTGGCCTATTCTCAAGGTTTTGAGTAGGAAAAATTAGGTTTTAAGTTCAAATTTCATGTATGACGGCCTCTGGGATCTAATACATGGGATATTAGATGTATTTCCTATATAAATGAGCTTTCAAACAACTATTTCATAAGGCCTACATGTTATCAAGTCAAGCATTCAAGAGTTAAGCATTCCAATACCTTAAAAGATCATCAAGAGAGCATTCAATATCATTTCTAAGGAATTTAAGGGCAGATTTCTTTATCAATTCTTACAACAATTTAAGATCAATCATCATGTCAAGGATATCAAGCATCAAGCAAGTTATTGAGCTAGTTTTGTGATGTAGCATCGAATGTTGGAGTTATGGCAGAAACTGAGAGGGGGGTGTGAATCTGTGTCAATCCTTCATGGCCATTTCATGTTGAGTTGTAGATTTACAAGACATTATTCAAGATATTATTGTCCATGATTTATGTTCTTTGTTTCACTTTTCATTCTTTCATTGCATTATCTCATCATTTGGTTTAATTACCTACAAGGGGTTGACCAAGGCAAACCCCTATTCCCTGACAATAAACAATTTTTCTCTCTTGGTGTGATTGCAGATCTAGGTGTTGTGAAGACATGAAGATCCTTTGAATATTAGGTTACAAGCATGGAGAAATTTTTTGGAATTATCCCCTCATTAGCAAGGTTGCTATCTTCACAAAAAGTCACCTATAGTCTTGAAAATTAGGGTTTCGGGTCCAAAAACAATGGGGAACAAAAAGAGTGGACATTGAAGACTAGATTTAGGCTTTGAAGCTCCCAAAAATCCTAATTGGACTCATACACCAGTCTTGGTGTATGACTCCCAATTTAGGTCATTTTTATATTTTGGCATTTTCAGATACCATTTCTCCATAAACCAATCCTACACAGAAACCCAAATCTAGAACTGATATGCGCAAACTGGCGTATGAGTCCCAATAGGCCTAAATTTTAGGTTATTTAGCATATAAGGCCTCCATTCAAGCTCTCTCAAGTTTCTAGGTGCTCATTTGTACTTTTCCAATTTTTTATTTTGATTTATTTGCATTTTATGCATCATTGAATTCAATCATTAGACATTGTATTTCATGTACTCTTTTCCAAGCTCCCTAGCTTGGTGGTGAACCCTAATTATTTTATAATCAATTCCTAGACAACTCTATTGCAAGATCTCTTTCTCCTTTGCATTTAGATCTCTAGGGTCATCCTTGAATGTGTAGTACAAAAAGTGTATTGCCCTAGGTCCTAAACCCTAGTGGCAATAATTTTCTATCTTACATTTTGGTGAATCTAAATTTAGAAAATTTCATTTTTATTTATTTGGAGTCCATCATCATCCTATATCTAGCTTGCATTAACATTGCATTAGGGTTTGCATTAGTTAATTGGCATTCTAGGGGTTTGAATTTTGCATTAGTAAAAGTACATGTAGGTTGAATTTT